>OZ026615.1:54220849-54420849 GCA_964020975.1 Hermodice carunculata | reverse complement strand
CCGGGAGGGAACCTTGGTTTTACTTGCACGAGAAGCGTCTTCTAGTGAGGAAGAAATTACTACCTTCCCAACATAGCACTAACTCTTGGCTTCAGCCACAATCTGACATTTTTCATGGCTGGTTTCGTTCAGACAGTGGATCTGATCGGCGGCGGACCGTATAGGACCGTAGGATCCCCCTACTTTTGGATTTAAATGACTACTGTGCAATGATATAGTTATCAGTAACAGTCAAAGTGTGGAATCAAGGCTTTCCCTCCCAGTCAACCGCCGGTGCCCCTGTAAAGCATCCATATTACACGATCACATTTATTTTTACCGTCATTTTGGAAGGAAACAACCTGAGGGAAGGACTTCCCCAAGGCTTATGTTGGAATGGCGTCTCTATCTTTTTCTGATTTGAAGATTACAAGATTTAAATTTGGAAATATCCCTAATTTGCTAAAATGATACAACTTTTGTTTCATATTTATTAAATGCACATTAGTAATTAACATATATTATGAGATAGAATTTGGAACAGCATCTTTATCTGTTTTTAGGTAGAAGGTATTCAAGATTTAAAATTTTCAATGGCTATAATTTGTATAATTATCAACCTCTTTACTCCTCCACTTACAAGGTTTAACTTCATTCATTGGGTTACCATCATGCAAACTTTGGAGTGTCTGGTTGGGTGGGGGATACTTCCCCAATTTTTTGGTGGAGGTGTGCCGCTCGACCCTTCAAAAGCCCACCCTTTGTTAGGGCACTTTTTCCACAAAAAGTATAAATTTGTTAGGGAATTTTTTAACCGAAATAGTAGAAAATATGGTCCCAAATTGGCGTGAAAAGTGCTGCAGGAAGAAAATTTTGACCTTAGTTAGGGAAATTTTCGCGCATTTTGGGTCATAAAAGCGAAAATTACCTTTTTTAAAGGAATTTTGGACAAAATACTGGACCGTTGTTAGGAAAATTTCGCTGAAAAGAGAGGCCTTCAGAGGAGCATATACCCAGTATCGTCACTAATAGAAGTACGGAGGGGAAGGAGGGGGGGGGGGGAGAGGCTAGGTACTACAGCTTACGAGAAACAAAATCAAACGTCTGTGTTGACGTACAGACACAATTATATATGTTTGTGCAAGTCGAATAATATTGACTCCAGGCAAATCTTTGACCAAGCTTGAATTTGCACAATCTATTTTCAACCCGGAAATGGGGGGGGGGGGCTTCTCAGAAAGTAGTCACTCCTAACAATACTGAATTTCTTACAGCATGAAAAGTTTCAGTTGGTATTAAAATTGAAAACACACACGCATATATATATATATATATATATATATATATATATATATATATATATATATATATATATATATATATATATGTATATATGTATAAATTGGTTCAAGTTTTTAATTTTAAAGAGCCTGGCACTAAGTAAATTGTCTTTACACTTAAAATAAAAAATGAATATTGCCCTTTCTTTCAGATAGAAATTAATACATGCATAACAATGAATGCAATTACATCCACAATTCTTCGGTAGCAAGCCTCACGTATCCTAAAACCTACTACCACCTGGCGGCCACAGGCAGAAGAGTGTTTGTCTTTTATCCAGATCGAAGACAGTTTTTTTTCAATGACCACCATCACTGCTCCCACTCACCTGCTGCCATCTACAGGAGAGTGGTACGTAAAATATCTGATTGTGGTTGCTGACATTGATGTTGGAGTCTTATGGTCACAGCTTTCATAAGAAATATCGGACACACAACAAGGTTTCATCTTATAGTCGGTAACAACGACAGCAATTTAACTTAAATGTTTTAACTCTTAATTACTATTAGACGCTTTATTTATTCCTTAAACTTTTCTCCTGAGTGAAGAAATCCACTCTTCTGTGAAAAAAAATGAAACGTGGCTATTTTGACCAATGTAATGTACCTCTCATGCATACTGATGTTAATAAATTTAAAAAATAATGAAATGATGATAATTATGATGAAGACGACGACAACGACGATGATGATAATAATAGTGATAACAGTGATCATAAATTATGAGAGACCTGCAAGCATTACATCGCAACTTTGGACACATGGCGCGTGTCATGTCAAGGGGCTCTTTTAAAGTGCCGCAATTCGTATAGCCTTGTCGAGTTAACCCTCTGCCGAAGATCTTACTGTGTTGCGATGATATATCTACCATTCGTATCTGAAACAAAACAATTTCTTGGTCGTTAACATAATGAACCAGTTATGCTAAGATATATTAATCATTCTGTCGCGTGCTCGGGCACATCAGCGCCAAAAGCGAATCCAATGAAGTTGTTGACTGCGGACATTGTGTCTTAGTACCTCTCCTTTGAAACGTTGAAATATTTCACAAGTAGCATTATTTTCGATTTGGGCAGGAACTTGAACGGAACACAAAATACAGAGCCTTGTAAAGAATGGCTGGTGCTAGGTGGAATCCGATGGGAAAGTGTTAAAATAGGAGACGTTCTGGTGACAGTGGTGTTCGAATAAAGAATCAGACTTCCCGCAGGGTTAAATAGTTGGCCTCGGCATACAACGATTCATTCATCATTTGCTAAACAGTGCATCGAGTAATTTTCGAAATCGGTTTTTAATGGTATCTAACACGTTTAACGCTGTCTATTTGTGCGTTGAATGGCCCGGGGTGTAACACCATTTAACAGAGGCAACTTAGAACGCTACTTGCATGCTACACAGCGGGTCTTAAGTTTTCCACTCTAAATATCAGCTATTTTTAGTACCGATTTTAAAGTTGTAATTTTCATGTGAAGAAAATTCGAGGACTGTTGAAAAATAATACGTTTAGTTTACGACACAAACATGGGCTATTTGTATTAAATAATACATATATAGACTGACAGTCCGATGCTGTCTTGACGCAGGCATCAAGATCTCAAATAAGCGAGACCCAAAATTTTAAACAACATATCACACGTGTGGGCAATACAAATTATGGTACGTCATCTTTGTGAAAGTTCCAACTAAATTGGGGTTCTTATGTGTGAAAGTATTACGAGAACCCCATTAGATCAAACAATTCAACAAGCGAAGACCATTAAAAACACTTCATCAGCCCATTTGATCAGAATCCAACTTTTTGTTTCGAATTCCGCAATACTCTTTCAACGGGCCCATGCTCCTTGGTGGTATTCCCGTATTTTAACTTCTTTCCTTTTCTTTTTCTTTAAAGATCACAAGACAGCAGCGCCACATACTAACGTCTTAGCAGCCAAACGTACATGATGTTTGAGAGAACTGAATGAGTGATTTTGGATAAACCAAAAATTGATAAATCGCAACAATTCGTGGAGAAGAAGAAAAGAAAACTGCAACATCAACTCATGACAAACTGAAAATCTATAGATTTCTTCAAAGTTTTGTCTCTGTTTGATGGTTTCAGAAAAGTCTATTTTTAAAAAGGGACAGAGAAAAAATACAAAAAAGTCAAAGGCAAAAGACGCCATTTCGGACCACTTTGGATAAAAGGCATATGAACCTACCTGTGCTAAATACCTGCCACATTTAAAGATGTTTGAGATAATGGTTTATAAACAAAACTCCAGAAATTTAATTTGCATGTGCATGAATATTCCTATACTAATATGTATTTTTCCAATTAGTACGCAGATAAACAGACCTGTTCCAAAATCAGGGAATTAAAGCATAGACATCTTTTTTAAACATCTGAAAAAGTTGCTGCGATACATTGCGAACGAGTTAGCGTCTTGGCACGGTAAGGTCATATTTTAATACTTTATCTTCTCCTGCTCTTCATGCCTCTGAAGAAGCACGTTCAAAATCCCAGGTGCCGTAGCGTCATCTAATGAACAAATTTGATAAAGACTTACTGAAGGTACACCCCGAATGATAATAATAATAATAATGATGATGATGATGATGATGATGATGATGATGATGATGATAATAATAATAATAATAATTTTATAAGGAAAACTACCCCTTTACAACGGGGGCATCGATGGAACGGGGTTTATTCCATGATGCGTCCAAATATCTTACCCATTTAAAGTTTGCTTTCAACTGGTGTAAACAATCATCAATATCATAATTTTAATAATTTTTGTCCCCCGCGCTAAAACTAGAGATAAACCACTCATTGGGAGAAAACTCTAGAAAGCGTAAGGACAAGTACATCGTGCACTTTTGGTTTACCATGTAGAAAATAAATGTTTATCATCGTCATCGTCGAATATATGTTTATAGATCGAGGTTGAGACCCCAGTGCGAGGTACCGATATAAGCATTTAAACTGCTGTTCCAATATGTAAATATGGAACTAGCCCATGCATTTTAGCGACTGATTTGTAGCATTTCGTTGCTCTCAAAGGGAGGTATTAATGTTTGATGAATGGATCTTTTAATGTAATAAAGTGTCTCTTGGTGTATGTTTTATATCTGGTTGTTTGTGCATGTACGAAATTTGATAAATGTGGCTTTTATATTGCTTGCAACGGAACATACACACCTTAAAACCTAAGAAAAATGTATGGGATTGTACTCTGTATTTAACAGAAAATTACTTGCTATTGACTGGGGTGAAATGTGTAATTAAATAACGATAAATGCCAGCAGTTCGAACCAAAGAATAGTTTGGAACATCTTTCAGTTGACATTCCGTTAGAAAACACCCTTCCTATCTTCTGAATCGGTATGTACATGAAAAAGTGGATGCAAGAGAATCGCGACTGTGCCGATCTTGCAAGTCACAAAATATGTAATTCTCAACTTGAAAAGGCAAAGGACGCACAATAGTGTTCCTTAAATAGGTTATTAGCCTTTCACGGTCAAGCATCTGAAAGGTAATACCCGGTAGTTTCAACTTATTTTGATAAGGGTTGCATTGAAACGTTTATCTTGCAATTCATAAAGTATATAATTCTCGAATTGAAGATGCAAAGAAGGTACAGTCGTTACTTTTAAATTGGTCATCAGCCTTTCGCACCAACGAACTCGAACATTTATTCTTCAGATTTATTTTGATAGAGGTCATGTTTGAAAATAGGTGCTGTTCTTGAGGTGTTTGAACGACCGCATGCATTCCGGCAATTAACCGTTTTCCCCACAAAACGCTCAGAAGCATCGGGGTGTAAAATGTCATGAGTGTACATGTGTTTTGCGTGTATTTTGCATCACGAGAAAAGCTGTTTTATGATATCTTTTAATTAAACCCTGTAAAGATAGGCTGTCTTCAGATCATCATGCTTCCTTGGTGTGGGCTGGCTACCACCAACTTCTTGCCAAGGAAAGCTGTTGCCGAAGACCTTTTTTTTTTAACTAGGGAAAGGCTAAATCAAAACACAAATCACAGGCGAATAGAGATAGATGTTGGCGGTGATAGATTATAAAATCTCTCGCATTTTCCAGAACATTACCCCTATTGTAAGAGCTAACTTTCATGTCTAACGGGATGAAGGGAGTCCGAATTGAACACAAAAATTCTTGTAACGGGAAATGTAATAGGCTGTGGATATTACAGTTGCAGATTAGATAACATTGAATGCTGTTCCGTTTTCAGTAAGAAACGTGTGCTTTTAGAACAAAATGAGTTGATATCTATAATGTAGATATTATGGAGAAAGCCTTATGCAACCTTTTTTGCAGAGATTGTGAAGAATTTTCAACTAATAATAGCAAGGAGTGCAACAGGCAAGCCGTCGTACAGTTAAAAATAACTGAAAACGTAAAATTAGAAAAATTGGTCTATGAAGTACAACTTGACAGTTCAAGTTGGTTACATATGAAAATAAGTAACAACAGTCTGAAGCTTATCTCATCGTCGAATGATCCATGCCGTACCGGTTTCTTATAACTCTACTGTACCTGTCATTTTTAACCCTTTTATGCTATTTATGAAGAACATTTATTTCAAAGAACTATATAAAAGGAAGCAAGAACCGTATAATATGAATGAAAGGAAAAGTTGTTTTTATCGAGAGTGGCAATTTTTAAGAACTCTTGTTTCAAAAAAGTTCACAGTCCTTTGCCCCTCAAAACAGACAATCCCGTCTTGGTCGAATTGTAACATTTAGCGAAGAGCACGCAGCAATGGCGCCTTAAGGGATTATACGATTTCAAGCGGGCGGTTTATATTGCCTTTACTCATGTCGTCGAATCCAAATAAGGGGGCGACTAACTTGGGTACCCTGGGGACATGTTGGGTTACAACCCTTGTGAAAACTTTCATGTTGTGATCCCATAGCCTGCGAGATATCCTTTCTAGATTACGATTCCGAGTGTCTTGTGGGTAAAATAACAATTGAAATGTCTAATCATGCCATAACTTTTATTTCTCTGTTTCTTTTTGAGATTACCAATGATTGTTCAATGATATAATTTTTACAATAAGCAGTATAACTAAGCATATAAATTACGGGAAATTTAGAATTTATGAAAGCTCACTGGTAATTTTTTTTAAAAAGGGACCTTCTGATATGTAATGCCTGTATCCATGCTTATAAGTAGTGTGATGGCCAGCTTAGAGTCAAGACAATAGAAGGATTAGTGATAAAAAAATCAATGGGAAACCCCTGACGCAGCAAAACAAAAACAAAAAAACAAAAAAAAAAAACAAAACAAAACAAAACAAAACAAAAAACAACCCCCCAAAACACACACACACAAAAACAAACAAAAAACATAGCCCCAGCATATATATATATATATATATATATATATATATATATATATATATATATATATATATATATATATATATATATATATATAACCTCCCAAAACACACACACACACACACAAAAACAAACAAAAAAACATAGCCCCAGCATATATATATATATATATATATATATATATATATATAATATATATATATATATATATATATATATATATATATATATATATATATATATATATATATAACTGCAAGCGTCTCGAGAATGTCTGGATATCAACAGGTACAGCCTCGTAGTTGTAGTTATAACTGTTGTGTAAATATAGAGATAGTGTAGATGTTGGTATGTTCTATGACATTTTGCGACATATCTTAAACTCTATATATGGCAAAAAAACATTAGTACTTGAAACATATTAATCATTGAATATTAAACTGTTCGATTCAGCTATTTTCATTCAATTCCTCCGTTCTTCCATTAGCGGACTGAAGACTTAAAGATTGTAGCCACCCCCTATGGTGTGTTTTTGGTTATCACATTTCAATTTTTATGCCAGTTTTTGAAGAAAATAGAATTCGAGGAATAGGCCTACCCGTGGAAAGTTTCCCCACCCGCAAGCCAGTGTACTCAGAGAAATCGGAGTTCCAAGAACTTCCCAGCCCTTTGATCGGGTGTATTTCACAATAGCTTGTTTGGGTTGGCTGCATGAGCAGGATTATGTCTCCAGGGCAGATTATGAGTCTTTGATGTACTTCTGCATAATACAAACTGTCATTTTTTATCTGCCTGAAGAAATGTCTCATCAAACGCGATTTGTGATATGTCCGTGTCAACTTCAGTGCAAAACCAAGTTGGAATTGTTTGTGGTTTCAGGGCTGACGTCATGATGGACGCCATGCATTGGTCACCATTGGTCAGCGCTGGCTGGAACCAGGGGTGGGTTCAGCATACCAGAACGCTCGCGAGCGCTGCCTTTAAACAAACAAAAGTTTCAAAATGTTATATTTACATTCGGAGTTTTTGTTAGCATGGAAAGAATAGGGACACATTTTGTTTTCATCAGTCGATGGTAACATCATGTACAGCACGGCACGTGCCAGTGCCTGCTTTGCTACGTAACAAGCGGCTGGCCACACCCATAGCTCCTCCCACTGATAAACATTTTTAAGGTCCTTCGCAGTGGCTATCAAAACTTTTACGCACAAATAGTCATGCAAATTTAACTCTAGTCTAGTATTAATGTTAATATGAATATAAATATAAAAAATGAAGTCTGTCTCTGTTGTTGTCATTGGCATGTAACAGCGCGGTTGTGGGTAGGCATTTTCTTCATGACGTCGCTATCGCGACGTCATGAAAAATGCCTACCCACAAGCGCGCTGTTACATGCCAATGACAACAACAGAGACAGACTTCATTTTTATATTGACAACAGAACGCAAGGCGTGTCCCGTCAGATTGCCACCTATGCTCAGGAGTGATTGTCGCTTGCTGGTTTTGTCTTACAAATGCATAGAAAATTGCCGTGCTCTATAATATGAACTATCAAATCCGAGCTTAAATTCCTTAAATTCGACGATGTATGCAATACGGCCTAGTAGGCCTAGGGGTTTTCCAGTGAAGTTTCCAAGGTTAAATAATACACTGGATGGTGCTGTCATTAGCATTGCTGATTTTAGTGGCAATCACGATGGACAATTTAATGGCCACAACACATTTGTGGAACAGAGGTCTATACTTTACTCGTGGCCATTAGCCTACCTGTTAAGATTTGTACATGTAATTTGGGAGAACGCCTTTTCCGATCCGGTGATGTTACTTGTGGGTCATAGTGATGATAGATACTGATACTGATAGCCACAGCCTGAGGCTGAACTCAGTGCCACGGTGGTGAGCAGATCTGTGCTGACTTGGTAACTGGTTGTTAGTAAATCGAGGCTTTGTCTTTGCATCACTTTGTTTTATTTCATCTTCAAATATCTACCAAAGCAATATGAGGAAAACAGTCATCAGGTTTTAGTGGGAGGTTGAAACCATTACTCTGGGTAATGGATCTCCCAGTCAGCTGGGCCTGCTGCCAATACCACCGTGCAATAGTTTGATCCTTGATTTTTATGACAGTCGCCAGTCGCCACCACAGACACAGTCAGATGCGCGCGCGCGCACACACACACACACGTCACGTAGGCCTACAAAATATTCTATTCACTATAGGCTAGGGATAAAAGTTCCGTAATAACAATAACATTGCAGCGACGAGTTTTCTATATATCTTACTGGCCTATTATAACACAGTTCACTGTTTATCGTAAGTGATATTAATAGCAGGCTTTGTTTGAAATCGGTGAGCACCGTCAATTTTCAGAAAAGAAAAAAAAAAACTATTGGGGAACAGGACAAGGCCCTATGTGAATCCTTCTTCTTCTTCTTCTTCTTCTTCTTCTTCTTCTTCTTCTTCTTCTTCTTCTTCTTCTTCTTCTTCTTCTTCTTCTTCTTCTTCTTCTTCTTCTTCTTCTTCTTCTTCTTCTTCTTCTTCTTCTTCTTCTTCTTCTTCTTCTTCTTCTTCTTCTTCTCCTTCTTCTTCTTCTCCCCCACCTCCTTCCTAACTTATTAGTGGTTTCTAATTTGAACAATTTATAAATAATATGCCAAGCTAACCAATGCCACAAAATCCAAACTGCCAAACTGAGCAAAAAAAAAAAAAAGGAAGCCAATTTAGGTTTGTTACCATTAAACTGTTGACAATTGAAAGTGTCGTAAGTCACTCGCACGCGAGTCTGCAATGGCTGATGCTGACAAATGGTGTTGGACTATTGGATATGACATTTTAGTTTTACCTATAATGGAAGTTAACTTAGGCCTAAATATTTTGAATTTGTTAAGTGTCCATTTGACAAGTACCCTCACGAATTGTACATTTTTTTCACCTGAGTTCATCAAACTATTGCCATCTGCGATCATACAGCTGTGAAAATGTGAATCAAGTGTGCTGACACTGTCAAGTTTGCAATACTGTTTTTAATATGTTCGAACATTTTTATGCAGGCCTGAGTCAAATGTATTTTGTCCAGGCCCACATATGATCTTTTTTGTATGCTTTATTTCTGGTATTAAAATTGTGGAAATTCATGGGTGTTAAGTGTACAGATTATGTTAATAAGTGTTGTAAAACGCCTGTCTGCAAATGCTTATAAATTTATCATCATCATCATCATCATCATCATCATCATCATCATCATCATCATCATCATCATCATCATCATCATCATCATCATCATCATCATCATCATCATCATCAATTTTTTTCGTACAATGGTAGCCTTTCCAAGCATTTAGCATCTGATGTGCTGTAGTAGTAGCCTGACAGTAATTTTTAGGTATGGTTCTCGAAATTTACATTCTTTTTTCAAGGAAAATGTTTATTGAGGCCGTCACACTTTATGCAACATTTAAAATGTAGGAAGAATGGCTTTATTTTAATTATAATGTAATAAGACGTTTTTACGATGCATACTTGTCTTTCAAATGTGTATATCCATGCTTCCTTTACGGTATCTGCTCGTTTAAATGTATTGCAAAGCGATTCAATATTGTTGGGCTCGCAGGAAGAGTTGCATGGAGAGTGCAGGGTGTATTGCCCGGCAGTGGGAACTGCTGTGGTTTTGGGATATGGGCTACATTTCTGGTGTGTTATCGGTCTTGATTCTATTTAGTTTTCGAAAAATGATGCATTCTAATTCGCCGCGCAAATTGTCTTTGACGGTGTATAGGTTTGTCCAATTTAATCCGTGTGCACTGGTCCCTGTTGCTTAACGATAGTCTTAAGGTTATGAGGCGGTCATTGATACCCCGGGAGACCTTGGAGCTGCTTAGCAGTCCCTGACTTGACATTTATCATCTGGAGGAGACTCTCTGGGCTCTTCAGTGCTACCACCTCTACAATAGAATACAAGCCTCATCGTCTGACGACCTCATAAAATAATACATAAACCTTTGCTTTGATGGCTATTTGGTTGAGACGTATTTTATTTATAAATGAAGGCACCTAGACCATAATCCTGTGTCGATATGTCTCGATCGAAGCAAATACTTTCACAGAATACGGTTACCCTTGAAGCAAAGTGATGATATAGCACTTTTTGTTTGCAGAGAAATTTTTAATCACACGAACGAAAATCAGCAACGACTTATTTTTAGGGTAGCTGTATTCAGAACATCTCAATAAGTTACCTGTCGGAAAATATACAGTGGACAAATCCCTTTTGACCAGAAAATTATATTCTTTGCATCATTCAGATATTTATTTTGCTGAAAGTATATACCAGTGATGTATTGCGATTAGTCGGATAGAAGGTACTTTCTCAGTTAGAGGTATATGTTTAAATTCTTTAAAATAAAACATTGACTGATTTTGACTTAGTGTCAATGCAGCTGACTTTAATTTTCCATCAGCTGAGCGGTCATTGTGTCAATAAAAAATCAATGTTCAACTCTCCGTCAAAAAGCGTTGGCTGACTACAGTTCAAACTTATTTTGGAATTACTGTTTGTGACCGGCCTCATAACTATTGTTAATTTCTTATACAACTCTACTCACCAAAATCAATTCAAATTTTAGTGACTTAAACCCCGTCTACTTTGGGTACTAAGTAGCACTGCTGTAATGTCCTGGTTTTGAATTATATTAATAATGTAGTTCATGTTACTGTGATCAGCTTTGGGATCAAAGTATACGTTGATTTTATATATGTTGTTGTCAAGCACCGTCCTCCAGAACGTCTTCAGACTGGAGGTAGAGACCTTTGGTAGTCTCTTCCAAGTTTGTATTATATGTCCGAGGCCTATGGATACAATAAAGCATTGATCCGTTTACCTTACTTTTTAAATAAAACATTGACTCATTCTAACTTTTCAACAGAACGTTCATTCACATATAGTATTTTGGCTCCTGAAGAAGTGGAAAGAAAAAAAAATGGTAAGTGTTGCTTTATGTATAACGTGTGATATTACTGTCCATCCACAGAACCATATGTGATGAAAAATAGAGTTAAAAAGTTTTACGTGTTTGATGTTGGACTGTGATCAAGGTGGCATCACTGGAACAATCTCGATTACTCCAGAGGACAAGACTCTTTACCTGTCTTTTGATTTCGAACGTGGGTGTCAGGAAACAGTTGTTTGGTGTGGTAATTGCAAAGAGAGGTTTCCCTTGAAGTGTGTGAGTGTCAAAGGCCGAAAACATGGACAGAAACCAAAGTGCGAATGACCGCACTTTCTGGAAGCTGACTGTGTAACAAATGAGGAAACCCAATTTGAGGATGGGGGATTAAAGAAGATCACAATTATTTATACAGTCTCTGTCTTTGTCAATACATAATGCTTATCTATGGAAAACAATTTTGATATCCTTTCATTAACAAATCCCCCGTAAGTTTATATACGCGAAGATTTGATGCATAGGAAAAGAACTTTGTTTAGTCGGCGCCGAAAAGAATGTAAAAACAAACAATTTGCTGGGATGGCCTGCCATTGTAAAGTTTGATGTGGAATAATTTGCTGTTGGCGCATGTTACTGTTGTATGAGTAGGCGACAAGGTCCCGGCACTTCCGCTGTCTTACATACCATCTATTAACTCTTTCACGTTCTAAATGATCATACAATGACAAGGCAGCTTGAAATGCGTTCATTCCCCCCGCCCCCTTTTTATTTTTATTTTTTATATTTATAGTTTTAATCATTTTAGGTACAACTGTTATTTACGATAAATGGGCGTAGTTTACTTTTTGTCAAGTTTGTTCCTCAGGGTGCTTTAGGGAGCGAGCTCCCAGTGATCGGCAAAGTAAACTGTAGAGTCCGAATCATGCTGAGTGGGAAGAAGACTGATTCACCACGCACCCAGCCATCCCTAGAAAGTTGCTTCAATCAGTCATGATAACATACTCACAGATTCATCAATTCAGAAAATGTCGTACAACCAACAAATGCAGTTCAATTATTCATGTGATGTTTTCTTCAGTCTGTTTCGTTTCCTGTACTAGAAGCACAGACGATATCACTCCTTTCTATTCGTCTTCTCTGCTGACAAGAGGACATGTTCTACGGGCCTTTCATGTCACGAATTGAACCTTTTTGTTTTTCGATAAACATTTAATGTATGAAGCTAGTATCGACTGACGTGCAACCATTTAACCTGTCAGTAAAAATAACACGACTGCACCCCTATGGAGAGTTACGTCTTACACACGCTTCAAATTACGGAAAGAAACAAAATATTTGACTTTACAGGCGTGTGACAGCAGAAAAAAAAGCTCTTTCCAGAGAGAGGGACAAACCAGAAGGCCACCCATCTTCATACTTGGGAGACACACAAGACATGCACTTTGGTTTCAATTAATTTTACTAGCCAAGGACAATTGGTCTACAGGCAGATCTGTAATAAATCGATGGACTTACACTGAAACAGCATGTAAGCGTATAGTGCACATGTAACAATAAGCTGACAAAAAGGTACACGATTGGTACTACAGAATCAAAAAGTGTGGGGTGTATTACTGTTCACTTGCCTCCAGTGCAGACCGAGTTCCGTATCATCTCTGCCACACCGAAGTAGACATAATATGGTGCATTGGTGCAATTGGAGGCAAACTGTTCACCATAACACTTAAAATGAAACCGTAACATAGCATGTACCTGAGCGCAACTAAATATCGATTGGAATTGACGGCAATAGTGCTCAGCTAAAATCTTCTGATAGAATAGATGTAATTGTGATCAATTTGATCAACTTAAGGGCAAGATACATCTTTCCAGTACTTTAGGCAGAAAATACGCCTTCCCTCCATACGTATCCTTATATACACTACTTCGAAACGTTTACACTTGGATTGAGCTATTAGAAGTAATGAAACCTCTGTAAGTGTTAAGAAATTGAATTTTAATGGCTTAATTAAAACATTTACTTTTACTTGTTTTTGCAGAAAAACATTAAAATGCCGCAAACACAAAAAATGGGAAACATTATTTTCTTATGGGACATGGAACAATGCACTTCTGGCAGCAAAATCGTATAATAGATTTTAGATAAGAGTTTTAGTTCCAAAACTTCGAAGATGTTTAAATTAAAGTTAAAATTTCATTCTTTAGAAAATTAAACAGCCATAAAACTAGAAGTGAGCCCTTTTTAAAAAAATTAAAATATGGATTTAGAGAGAATTATGTGTTCTATTAAACACTATAAACTAAAACTTTTTTATTTGTAAAATTGCTATTTTAAATTTTAAGCAAAATTTAAGAATTTTAATGAAAACTTGATAAAATCAATAGCCATACTAAAATTTTATATTCAGTACCAGAATGAAACTTGAGGTTATGTTTTCTTTCAGAAATTAGATCCTTTTTTAGGGTGTTAAATAGTAACCATGGACAGAAATTAAACATTTATACACAAGAGTCACAAAGTTTACCACGCCCTTAAAATCTGCCGGGTCTTTGATTTGTCTTTTAGTGAAACTCCGAATAGTATAGAATTAGGATGAAATTCCCATGTGGCGCAATGCACCCAAAGAGCGCCGATGAAAGTTCCCTGTTAACAATGGGAGTTGGCCCAACATTGGCCCAATGCCAGTTCATTCAAGCACCAGTACGCCTGAAGTTAGTCAGACCGCTTTATAAAGAAGGAGATTTTAAGGACTTAGACAACTATAGGGGTATAACTATAAATATGTTGTTGAACGGCAATTAATGAGTTTTCTTGAAGACAAAAATATACTTGGTGAACTTCACGGCGCGTACAGGAGAAGACGCAGACTTGAGGACCACATTTTCGCTCTTTCAGGTATATGCAGTATGAGGAATGATGACCGCAAAAAGACTTGGCTATCCTTTCTTGATATTCCCAAGGCATTTAATACGGTGTCTAGAAACCGCCTATTTTGTAACTTATGGGACCTTGGTGTACAGGGAAAAGCCTGGAGACTTTTACGAAATTTATATGATAGAGTTGAAAACTAAGTGATTTTTGGACTTTTAGAAACATCTTGGTTCGACACATTAAATGGCGTAAAACAAGGCTGCATCCTCTCGCCCACGCTTTTCTCAACGGTAATGACAGATTTGGTGGCAATGTTAAACAAAGAAAATGTAGGTGTTTCTTGTGCAGATCGGCTGATACCAGCATTGCTGTATGCTGACGACATTGTTCTGTTGGCAGAGAACGAGATACAACTCTCTAAAATGCTGTTTATTGCAGATAATTTTGCTGTTAAATGGGGTCTAAAGTTCAATTCAAAGAAATCAAAAATATTAATAATTGGTAAAAGAGTAGACCCTCTCAAGAAGTGGGTCCTGGGAAACTCATGGATTGAAGTAGCCAATACGTACAGATATCTTGGAAAAATCTTTTCCAGGACGTTATCAGATTTGACGCATGTTAATGAGTATCTAGGTCCTAAATTAAGGAAATTAAGGGGGTACATCACAAGCATTCTTGCAAAGCATGATGATATTAATAGGATAGCTTTTGGGAACACTTTATACAGACACGTCGTGTTGCCGTCACTATTACATGGATGTGGTATTTGGATGGAGAATACACGCACTAGTAAAAAACTGTTACGGTCAGTTCAGTACAAATTGGCTTGTTCAATTCTACGGATAAAAGATAGCCCTGCATATCTTGCAACCATTGGCGATCCATGCTGGTTGCCGTTGTCACTTGAGGCCGATAAGCGTAGAATCAAATATTCTAATTACCTGAAACACATAACTGATAGCCAGAGATTGTGTAATATTGTTTTTAAGCAAATGTGTAAACGCTTCGAGCAGGGCCGGAGTTCATCATGGCCATATTGCGATGAGATCAAAAACATCCTAAATTACGCTGGAATGGATTGGGCATTTTACTCCGAGAATGGTGACTGGTTGTCCGGATTTAGTCATTTGCAGACCGAAGCATGGAAACTGGATTTTTTCAACCAATTAGACGAATTTCCCACTCTTGATTTGTACAAAACGTTCAAACTGACATATCATTGGAAAATTATATATTAAACATAAGAGATTTTAATGGCATCAGAAATAAATTTAGGGCACGTACTGCTACACTAGGTCTCAATAACGACCAAGAGAGGTGGGGTGTCCGTGATAGTTCATGTGATTTATGTGGTTCACACAGGGAAGACATTTTCCATGTATTTTTCTCATGTTCTACTTATGCAGATATTCGGTCTGATATATTTTATAAAATTGAAGAGCAGTTATTGGCGAATGGTCTTAGTTTCTTATGAGAAGATTTTATGGCCTCTTCATTAATTAACAAAATGAAATTTTTAATTGGTGATGTTGCGAAGTCACACAGCAAATGTGCATTTCAGATATTTGACGACTGTAGCAGACAATTTCTCAATTTAGCCCTCAGTCGCCGTAGATCAACCTTACAAGTGGAAGGCCATGTGGGACCCACATCGTAGAAGCTCCATTTTTCTATTTCACATGCCTGGTGGTTCTTTAGTATGTTCATAAGTCTGTATACTTTTTATAGATTGTATGGCTGTACAGATGTAATGGATGCGCCACTGTTGATACCCCGACAGTGGCGCTCCCGATGTAAATGGGGTATATCTTGCACGAATAAATAATAATAATAATGCTGGGCCATCCATGCCAATGTTGTGCCAATGTTTGGCCAACCTTTAATGCTAGCTGGGTTGTTGACCTGGAATATTTGTTATATTCTATGTAACTTCAGGCGTACTGGTACTTGAATGAACTGTCTTTTTATAGGAAACATGAGTCCAGCATACTGATAATGATTCAGAGCAATTCGTGTTAAGTAGTTCGACTTAAGTTGCAGTAGGCAGTGAAAGCGTTAAATTAAAAGATAATGTGAGCAAATGTGCTGCTGACTAGCTGGACAATAAGTATCAATTTATGTTTTTATCTGCATTTAAAAGCGTTTTCAACTAATCCAGCACATATTTTTCTTTGATTTGTGAGAATTTATGCAATTGTCACAACTCAGGCAACAACTATATAGTTGAACACTTTCAAGGTTGAACACTTTCAAGATCCTCTCGCGCTGGTGTGTATCCATCCCAAAACTACATTTGCGTATCCCAAACGAAGTGTAAAGTGTCTCTGATACACATCGGTTCGATTCACACCAAAATCATTTAAGGGCACCAACTACATTCAATGATTATAGAATTAAATGTTGATAACCAGAATAGATCATAAGAAAATAGGAGACACATATGTTTGTGCTGCTCGAGTTTTTCTTCAACAAGATATTGCTATAAGATCATATCAAGATGATCAGCAGATTTTTTTTCTTCTCACTCAGTGTCAGTTTTTATCTTAGCGGCATCAAAATATATCAACCATCGATTTGCATAGTCTCAAACTGAAGAAGGATCCTGGTTTAAAATAATTCTATTCCCAACTAGTTCATCTACTTTGATATATAGGTATCTTACTGAAGATAAGAAAATTAATTTCAGATCCCAAGACATTAATATACTCCTTAATGTAAAAAATGAAAAAAAGTAAGTGGGGTTAATACTGAACCGTGAGGGACACCTGCTATAATACTACCAGGTGTAAAAGCTTCGCCATGGATAACAACATGCTGTGAGTTATCGTGAAGATGACTTTCTCATTGAAAGCAAATGAATGCGTATTTCTGCTTTCTTCTTAACAAATCAAGCTTGAATGGCAAAGTTTGTCAATTTTTTTTGTGATTTCACAAAAAACACCCATACTTTTTGTAAGTCGACTCGTCGTTACAGTTCCGCGAACAAAAATGATAGCTGTGTTTCAGATAGAGCGCCCCTTTGGCCTTTAAATTAAACACATAGAAAGACACCTAGCTCAAATATTTTACCTGTTATGAGAAAAAAATCATTAAAAGTAATTGCTTTAGCCACATTTTTCAGGCATAACTGAAGTTTCTGACGAAGGAAAACCAAACCAAAACAAAAAAATTTACATGATTAGCAGGGTATGAAGCCCATACTTTTATTAATTGAGATCGTTTTCCGTCAAGAATCCTGATCCTCAGGTATGGTCATTGGGCAACTTTGCACCTCCCTATTGTACATTTTGATGTTGCAAGAACGTTTATATCAGTTCTTGTGATCCTGTGAGGTTAGACATTTTCCCTACTACTACTACTACTGCTACTACTACTACTACTACTACTACTACTACTACTACTGCTTATTTAAGACAATTGAATATAAAACTGGACACACGTGCATCCCCGATAATTGTCAACACATGTAAATGACAAAGAACATTACATAAGTCTAAACAAACACCAGCTGGTTATCTAAAATGATTTAGTCAATGAAACAGTCATTTGATAATTGACATCTTATTATCATAGGCTTGTCTTAAAATGAATTTTGAAGAGTCGGCAACATCATTTGGAATAAGACGTGGCCCTGCAGGATGTCGATTGAGACTAGTATCAGAAAAAAGTGAGGAGACAGCCCACCATGAATGATATAGGCGATAGGAGCCTCTTAACAGTGGAACCAGAAACAGCTTTTTTCAAATGTTAGAGTTGTAACTCAAATATGGTTGGAAGTAAGACACATTAGGTGTTAAGTTTAACATGCCAAACAATGATCTTGCCGTCTTTTGAATCGATATCTGTTCTGAGGGGCAATATAATTTCAGCCGTAGAACGAACATGTGTCACAAAATATCATACTTTTATCAAGTTTAGACGAAGTTAACAATAAAAGTTTCCTGCATAGATAAAAGCGGCCCTTGAAGAAACAATTGACTCATTGAGTGTTGCATATAGAAAGTAAAGAGCATGCTATGCCATTTTCACAAAAACAGACAGTGGCAAACTTTACATCTCTACTGAGGGGGAAAACAGGTGCAACAACACGCTGTTTCAGGGAATATTTTGTGAGTCCGTTGTCAGATGCGCGCGCGAGATAGTGTCATTTGTCAACAATCGTGCCAAGAGCGCTCAACTTGTGCAGAGGACACTCACTGACATCTGCGCAAGGATAATTTTGGAATGAACTGACTGTATTCATGTTGCCTGCCATCATTAGTTAGTCATCCTTTTGATGATATTTAAACGTGTAGGCCTACTTGTATGGTAGAATTTGGTTGAAAGGACTGTATGTTAATACTGTATAAACACTCCCAAGAACCAACATGATTCAAAGTGATTCACAGCTGGCGCTTTCTGGTGGCATACTGGAATCTTTTCCTGTAGAGTAAACAGGGCGAAGCCTCACAAGCTTCATTCCTGATTCATCTTCTCTTGGCACCAAATGTGGATGAATGTTGCTACAATGTCCTGACGAACAAAGCATTTTGAGCATCACGGTCACACATAAAGAAATTGTTTTGACAAGTCACAGAGGGTATTTGAGATGGTGACCATTGGCTGGACTCCTTTTAGGAGATACTTGCGATGGAAAGAAAGTATCATTCCAGCCGTGCATAATATGATAACTCTGTATCGTTTCAAGGTAAAGAGAGCATCAAATGAGATTTCAAAGCAACGACTACCTGTATCACTGTAGGTGACAGTAGGTCCCCAGTACCTCTGAATGAAAACATGCACTACCTGGAAATGACTGAATTACTGTTTTGCTATGCGCAGACAGTTTTATCTGTCACTGATAAATTGATCACAAAGAAATGAAATAAAAGTTAAGAGGTGAATCACAAACTCAATGCGACTTGGCTATCTCTAATTACACATTGCCGAAAACAGCCATTGAATTCAGCTAAATATATGTCGGTCGATTAGTTAGGCCTCACCAGAACCATCGTTAGTAGTAAGAGTAATTATCGTGACCACATAGCGTCAAGGCTCACTGCTAAACCGTTTTAAGAGTATATAAAAGCAGTTCTTATAACCTGCCCCGGGAGTTAATAGCTCTCAGCACGAAATTTTCTCATGGCGTAAATATCTAATCGTATCTCTCGCATCGATCACATTTTTCATTGAGGTGCTGGGGAACTCTTGACACTTGTTTTTTTTTGCGGGCCATGTAAAACAAATGCAAAAATCTATTAGAGCAAAAATAATGCTGCACCCCAGGGTTGGCTATCACCCCACACTTTGCTGGCAACACGCGACCCCCACCGTGTCTTGGGAGTGTGGCTTTCTGTTACAAAGGCGCGTATGTAGAGAGAATCATGTACGTTTCATACAGAGTAATACGTCTTGCAAGAGAACAAAGCGTGCGATTCAAAGATATCTCAACCCCCTGCCCGAATCAGGAATAAACAAAAACGACCACCTGAAACGCGCATAGACCTTGTAAAATGAATACTAGTACAGTGAAACCTGTCTATTGTGGACACCTCTGGGACAGGCAAAAAGTATCCACAGTTGACAGTGTCCATAACACAATAGACAGGTGTTTTTAGCAATAAAATTGACCTTTCGGTCCTGGACATAACTGTTTACATGAAACAGGTGCCCCCATTAAAGAGGTGTCCAAAAGGACAAGTTTTACTGTATATGAATACACAGGGATGCCAACATTCAAGGTGGTCATTTCAGGGTCAAGTAGTCAAACCACCAAGGACACAAAACAATTGACAAAGAATATAGCAGGAAGCACTCAATTTTGATAAGGGACACACACCTTAACTTGGTCAAAGTTTCAGCTAATTTGATGGCTTGTCTCTGATGAGGAGACACTGTTTGCATCTCTGAATTCAGAGCAGGATGATTATGTATATATACATACATATATACATACATACATACATACATACATACATACATACATACATACATACATACATACATACGAGGGCTGGCTGAAAAGTTCTAAGCCTACCTTTGAAAGACCCCTACAAAGTCGATGGTTTTCATCTATTTTTCTGCATAGTCCCCTTTCAGGTTTACACACTCTTGCCAGCGATGCTGCAAGGCCTAGATGCCGGCCAAGAACAAATTTTCTTCCGCCACCCTAAAAAAAGTAATTCGCAGCGGAAATGACGTCATCCCTACTCGGGAAAATGGCGACCGGCTAGTTCCTTTTTCATTGTCGGAAACAGGTGAAAGTCTGACGAGGAATAAATCGGGGTCATTCTACATCAGATCATCAAATTTCAGGAAAATTTTCCACCATCATATTTTAGACTTTCTTCATTTTTGGTATGGATGTTAGACTGGGTCATAAGCTTAAAATTTCAAATTTTCACTTCATTGGCATCATTAGTTTGTCTTTTTATGAGGTTTGGAGGAGGAGGGGGTCTAACCTTAAAAACGACTGCTTTTTCAAAATTCAAAGGGGGTGGTCATGCCAGCTCCTTTCATTGCTTAGACTGAATTTTGGTTTCTAGTTCAAATTGATGAATCCAGGCCTCATCCATGCATGGTTACAAATGAAGGGCCAAAAAGCATCGGAATCTACTTCAAAATGGCATAAATTGTCACGGGACGCCTGGAATCTGACACGTTTTCTGATCCGCTGTCAAGAGCTTTGGCACCCATCTTGCAGAAACTTTTGTCATTCCCAACTACTTAGTGATTATGTACTCAACCCTCTCATGAGAGATACCCACAACACTGACAATATGTCGAGTGATCAATCGTCGATCAACCTTCACCATTTCATGCACGCGGGTAATGTTTTCGGGTATGCTTGCTGTTGGAGGCCCTCCTGGACGCGCGTCATTGTCAAGGCTCTTTCCGCCACGCTTGAATTAGGCAGCCCGCTTCCTAAGAGTGGAAAAGGAAGGGGCACCATCCCCTGAAAGTGGCGACCATATCGGCATGTATCTGTGTTGGAGTTTTCAGTTGCCGGTTTTTTTTAGTGTTCTTTATGTATTTTAAGTCACCTTGTGCACCTCTCATCCACCATGTTCCTATAATCGTCTTATTTTTACTTTTTGAATGACTTGGTCTAATTTTTTAATTGTTATGGCATATCCAAACTTGAACAGTCTTCTACTGGACTTGGATTGCAATAAAACTTGTCAAACTCGTTGCAGGTACTTGATGACTGCCCTTTAGCTAGTTTTGTCCATTTCTGGTGATTTCAATGAGTAGGTTCAAAAGATGGTCTGGTACAAAGACACTAATCACACTACAGTTGCAGTTCGTATGTTTATGATTCATTGAATGATTGTAATTGTTAGTGCCGAACGTTTGTTTCAATCCGATTGAGATATCCCACTTAGATTTGGAACTTTTCAGCCAGCCCTCGTACATTTATTTATGCATACATATATGTTTTTATGTGTGTTATGGAACGCCATTTCCGGTTTTATTCAAATACTTGTTTGTATTATTAATTCGTTTTAAGTATCCATCTTAATACATTGAAATCATGTGCATCTCTCTGCCAAAGGTTCCACAATCGGCCATTCTCCCAAGGCTTTATCTTATGTGGAATATTCATTTTAGTTATGAATAATTATCAATATTGTTTCATTCACATAATAATTATGTTTTCAAACAGTGTATGCATTGAACAAATGCCGGTACTTAATTATTGTGTTGATATTTCATATTCCATGACGGTAATTTACTCCCGTTGTAAATATACACTGAAGACTGTACATTATGAGTGCAGAAACTCTAGTAAGTAACATTCTTCAAAATTTTGGTGGTGTCACTAGGAGTAATTTAAACAACCTAATTGACAATCCCGATGAACTCGAACATGCGATTTCAATCGCTTCAGATTCTCCTTATATTGATGTTAATAATCTTCCTGGCTACATGAGACCAATTTCAAAACAATTATCTGTCTTAGGTTTAAACATTCAGTGTTTAAATGCAAAATTTGACAAACTGAAGTTATTATTGGATGAGCTACGGAATGAAAATATTGAATTTGGTGCTATCTGTTTGCAGGAGACCTGGCTAGAAGGTATGTAACCTGATACCAGTCTCTATGAACTTGATAACTATATCTCTATTCCCCTTCGCGCCACTTGTAGTTCGCATGGCGGACTATTAATCTATTTACATCAAAACTTTCAATATGTTGTTAGAGATTTGTACACCCCAAACACTTTGTGGGAAGGTCAGTTCATTGACATATCTGGAAATGGTTTGCGGCAAAAAATCACAATTTGTAATATATATAGGCCTCCTCGCGATAGAAATGAAGACATTGAATCATTTATTAGTGATTTAACACCTATTTTAGCTACTTTGTCTCAGGAGTGATCTGACAAACTATTTCTGGGTGACTTTAATATTGACCTTTTAAAACTAAACACGAGAGAGAAATACTCAGACTTTCTAAATGAAATGATGAAAAATGACTTTTGGCCTAAAATAACTTTACCTACCCGATTTTCCGAAAGGAATGCAACTCTAATTGACAATGTCTTTTGCAATTTAGCATGTAGCAACAAGGTGTGTTTATCGGGCATTATATTCACAAAATTATCTGACCACCTACCCTATTTCACATATTTAGACCAGAAATTAAATTTACAAGCGCCACCAAAGTATCTTTAAATTGAAACCAGAGACCCTGTATCTGTTAAAAATTATACAGAAGAGATGGAAAGCACAGACTATATGCAGGCCCTAGATGATGACCTAAGTCTTGATCCTAACCCAAACTATGCTAAACTTGAAAACATAATTTGTCAGTGTAAAAATAAACATCTCCCTACAAAAACTGTCCGTTTTAGCAAATATAAACACAAAAAATATCCTTGGGTGACAAATGGAATCCTGAAATCAATAAAATTTCGCGATAATCTTTATAAAAAATTGAAAAGTAGCTTTCCTGATTCCCCACAATTTCTGACACTGAAACAAAATCTTAAAACTTATAATAATATACTTGACAAATCAATCAAACAACAGAAACGATCTTATTATCATTCCCAATTTGAAAATTTCAAAAATGACACAAAAAAGACCTGGGATGTTATTAAGACAACATTAAATGTAAATAAAAAGAAAAAAGACTTCCCATCTTTTTTTAACATCGAAAACAAAAAGGAATCAAACAAAAAAGAAATAGCCGAAAGATTTAACTCTTTTTTCACTAGCATTGGCCCTGATTTGGCTGCCAAAATAGACCAAAGACATTTACCTCACTTTAGCACATACTTAAAGCAACAATGGGAAGGCAGTTTCTCTTTAGTAATACTTCTCCAGCTAAGGTTGAAATAATTATAGATAATTTTAAATCTAAATCAAGCACTGGACATGACAAACTTTCGATGCGACTCATTAAAAATATAAAGTCGTCATCAGCTAAACCTCTATCTCTTATAATAAACCAATCTCTCAACACTGGCATTTTCCCAGATAAATTAAAAAAAGCAAAGGTGATACCCATTTATAAAAAAGATGACGAGAAGGTTCTTAATAACTATAGGCCCATTTCTCTGCTTCCTGTTCTTTCTAAAGTTTTTGAAAAAGTTGTCTATTGTCAACTCTATGATTATTTTGTGCTACATAATATTTTCTACAGAAGTCAACATGGCTTCAAAAAACTCCATAGTACTGAAACTGCCATATTGGAATTCATTGATAGATTATATAAAATTCTTGATTCTGGTGAAACACCTCTTGCAATATTTTTAGATTTATCCAAGGCATTTGATACTTTAGATCACAATATCCTTTTACACAAATTGAAGTATAATGGTATCTCTGGGACACCATTAAATTGGTTTAGAAGTTATCTGACAAATAGATCTCAATATGTTCAGTTCGATGATCACTCTTCCAAACCATTACCTATCACAACTGGTGTGCCTCAAGGTTCCATCCTTGGGCCACTTCTTTTCATAATATATTTTAATGACCTTTATTTATCTGTCCCCAATTTTGAATCTATACTGTATGCTGATGACACCACTCTTATCAACTCAGTTTCTACTCTCAATTTCAGAGCTCAAGCAAACAATAACAACTTTTCAGATACCATTAATTCCGAACTTAAAAAGGTACATAGCTGGCTTGCAGCAAATAAATTATCACTTAACGTATCTAAAACCAAATATATGTTATTCTCTTTTCCTCAAAGGAAGTTGAACCTTAACTTCGATCTAGAAATGGTTGGTACACGACTAGAAAGGAGAAATGAATTTGATTTCCTTGGATTAATAATTAATGACAAATTAAGCTGGAATGCTCATTTAAATAAAATTGCAAACAAAACTGCTCGCACAACTGGAATACTTAAAAGACTACACCACTTTCTTCCTAAAAATACCCTACTTTTAATATATAATTCCCTGTTCTTACCACACATCAATTATTCAATACTCGCTTGGGGTTATGATTGTGGTCGTATTTTTAAATTACAAAAATCTGCCATCCGTTTGATATGTTCTGCACGTTATAACTAAAGTTATTAAAAGCCCCAGATCTTCACAAACTTAAATCTCTGAAATTCTTTTATCGATATACTAAAAACGAACTACCCGGATACTTCAATGACATGTTTTCTGCTTTACAAATTACCCATAATTATCCTACCAGACATCGTCATATCCCCCGCTATGCTATACCCCAGTACGCCTCCACAGAAAAGTGCATTCGACACTCTATCCCCAAATTGCTTCTCGATTCGCCCCTAAACATAACAGATAAAATTCACACACATTCGTATTATGGTTTTTCTCGATATGTCAAAACATTTTATATAAATCAATATTCTGAAACCTGCTCAATTTCTAATTGCTTTGTCTGCAATAACTGTCTATAATCTGCTTGTAAGAACTGCACTATGCCAATGTCAAAGTTATTTTAATTTTCGTTAATGCAATGACTGTACACATGTAACATTCTATTGAAATCAGATGTATAACTTGCCACGTAGATTTATTTTAGGTGGCCCAAGCGATAGAGGATGTTTCCTCATCCTTAGCTGGGTCATCCTGACTATCTTGATGTATGTATGGTAATATTTTGTATGTTCAACTTAACCCGCAGCTACAGAATTTTCGTTATTGTTATTACCAACTACTGATTACAATGTATCTTACTTTATGTCGAATAAATTGATCTGAATCTGAATCTGAATCAAGCCCAGCCGGACAAATGGCCGCGAGGTATTTGTGAGATGTGGAGAGACTATGAAGCAGCTCAAGTGCAGTGCACAAAATTTTAAGTGGTGATGTACCTCAGTATTTCAGAGATTTACTGCCGAGATCTGATGGTCAGCGGAACCGGTACAATGTTAGAACTGGTTATAACTTTTCTTTAATTCGACCCCGGAACAATCTATTTAATGCATCCTTCTTACCATCAGTTGTTCGTCTTTGAAACGACTTACTGCCTGCCACTCGTGATGAAGTTTCTAGATGATTATTAGAATAAATTAAACTGTAATATGTGAAAAGTAAATCCAGTATTTTACGTATGGACCAGGCCAGCAGCTGCTTTACATGCTGCTTTTTACGCGTGCTTGTAGCACATTTGTTTAAAAATGGTCTTGTTGACTCCCCTGGTGTGCCTGTGGTTGTGCCACGCTAGGGCGCTTTTCATTTTTTTTTTTTTTTTTGCGAATGTGCAAATTTTAGGACAGACCGGGTTAGACTACAAAATATTGTAATCCCTTTGGCATCATTTACAGTCCAAACGTTACTGTTTGGTTAAAAAAAACTGTACTTTTAAAGATAACGAAATAATTTTAACGCTGTACATTCCCATTTCCAATCAACCGGCAGGCCTGACGCAGTCACATGACTTGTGAAAGTACCCAGATGCGAGTAACGAAGTACGTAATGTTCACTTTGGCATACCCCATTACTCTTTTACTCTGTCAGTGATGTCTTGTCTTGTCAAATATTCTCCTTGTGTGGCTTTGTCGATCTATCTGTATTTGTGCAGTGACGTCCACTCTGGGTACCAGCGTCTTTTTGTCGTATATAGTCTTACTGTCTCTTACTTTTTCACGTCGAAAGGGATTTATATAGGGCGATGCCCTTTTTCCCAATCGCCTTTTTAAAGTAAAATTATGTTTAAATTTAGTGCAGTGCCAACATCGATAAACTCCTTGAAGAACAACAGTCTCATGCGCTGTCTTCCATCAAAGAAATGAACTGCGAACATAGGACCAGACTGATGAATTATATATTCATCATTTGTTTATTACTGTTTGCGTCAATTACGCAATATCAGTGTACCAATTTAACACAAATCTACCTCATTGGACCACATCATCATCATTTGATCAATATTTTCTGACATTTATCATTCAAAGATTGCCACATATACATGTATCACTATGGATTTATTAAGTAGACCTCTGTTTATGCTTTGATGGGTTCACATGTATCATTTCTGGCACAGTGGTCTCGTTCGCTGCCCATATCTCCATGCATGAATGCGTTGCGTATGATGACTAATTTGGACATTTTTTTTCTTTTCACAAATCTAACATACTTTCAACTTGAGCTGCTCTTTCAAAATACATTTTTTAAGTTGAACAAGTTGTCACAAGAAAATGACTCCATGGTATATTAAGGAGACCCCAATGAATGTTGGCAGGTTTGTCATGCTCTAATGTGAATGAAGGCCAATGTGATGAAAAGGTGCAAGTTACCTTTTTTCACCTCAACATCTGTAGTCTTCTAGAATAAGTCAAAATGAATACTTTCAATGTAATCTCTGAAATGTAAACTTGACATATTAGCTGTAACCGAAATAGGACGCTGATGGGTGATCAGGAATACTGAAGGCTATGATGCTCTTTCGTAACCCTCCCTCCCCCGGAAA
This sequence comes from Hermodice carunculata, assembly GCA_964020975.1. Taxonomy (NCBI): domain Eukaryota; kingdom Metazoa; phylum Annelida; class Polychaeta; order Eunicida; family Amphinomidae; genus Hermodice; species Hermodice carunculata. Next base: position 54,393,475 of record OZ026615.1, on the reverse strand, counting down.
CTCCACATTTGGTGGTGCCGGTATTTACATCAAAGATAGTGTAAATTGTAAAATTGAATCTGACATTAAAACTATGTAACAGCGAGGATGATGTAGAACTGACTTGCATCGATATATACGGCCCTGAAACATCAGAAAAATAGCTGTAAAAAATTACAGGCACCAAAAGAAAGGATGTACAGGTGACTTTCAAAATTATTTTGCAAACGTCCATTAGTATTGGAAAGGGGATACAAAAATCGTATTCACAATTGGAGATCTCAACATAAATTTTATTTACATGTATCCGATTTTAATGTGTACATTCTAAATGTTAATTTGTTATACTTCTATTGATCATATTATAACATTGTCTAGTAGCTGTCTGGGTTGCTACCCGACATACCGTTTTATCAAAATTCTTTCTTTCTTTCTTTCTTTCTTTCTTTCTTTCTTTCTTTCTTTCTTTCTTTCGTTCTTTCTTTCTTTCTTTCTTTCTTTCTTTCTTTCTTTCTTTCTTTCTTTCTCCTTTCCGGCACTTAATTTGTCCGGAGCTTTTCTCAGACACTGTGTAAGCTACAATGTTTAAACTTGGCATGGTAACAGAGCTAGTAGGGAAGTTGTCTCTCTGATTTGGAATAATTGAAATCTTTAATTTATGCAAATAAGGGCCATTAAAAAATGTAAATCTTCAGTATCTTGGAAACTATTACACATAGAGACACAGTTCCAAATGTTACAAATAGGTTTGTGAGAAGAGGCTATCACATGGACCTATTTTCAGATTTGTAGCTGTCAAAATTATACAAATTATGGAAATTGAAAAACTGATATCCTCAGTATCTTCAAAACTATGATAGATAGATAGAGACACGATTCCAAATGTTATCTATAAGTTTGTAAGGATGGGCTATCACATGGACCTAAAGTCAAATTTATACCTGTCAAAATTATGCAAATTATGGAATTGAAAAATGTAAATCCTCAATATCTTCCAAACTATGATAGATATAGACGCGATTCCAAATGCCAGCTATAAGGTTGTGAGTATGGGCTTTCAAATGTGCGTTCTGTCCGGAGCTTTCCTCGGACACCGTGCAGGCTGCAATGTTTAGACTTGACATGGTAACAGAGCTAGTGGGGAAGTTGTCTCTCCGATTTGGAATGATTGAAACGTTTAATTTTATGCAAATTAGGTCCATTAAAACTTTTAAATTTTCAATATCTTTGAAACTAATACACATAGAGACACAATTCCAAATGTTAACCAATAAGCTTGTGAGAATAGGCCATCACATGGACCTATTGTAAGATTTGTTCCTGTCAAAATCATGCAAATTAGAGAAATTAACAAATTTTAGCGCTTTACAATATTTTTTTTTCTTTCCAAGGCACCAAAATTTGTCCGGACTTTTTCTCTGATAATATTATTCCGAAAACCACCAAACTTGCCACGGTTGCTGACCTACCAGTGGAATTGTGCATATCGATTGGAATAGTCATGCAAATTAAGGACAATTAAAATTTTAAAGGTCCATATCTTCCAAACTACTGCAGATATACACACAATTTCAATGTGCATGTATAGGTTTGTGACACCTGCCAATATAATGAACAGGAAATGATAGTTATAGAATTTTAAATTATGCTAATTAGGGGCATTGAAAAATTCTAAGGTTATACATCTCCAAAACTATTATAGATAGGAGTGCCGTCCCAACTGCAATTTGTTTATTTGTGGCAAAGCCGCATCCATTCAACCATGAATCAAATCGTGAAATTTTAATTTATGCAAATTAGAGACATTGAAAAATTTCAAAGCTGAATATCTCCAAAACTACTATTGATAGAGATGCCATTCCAACATCAATTTATGGGTTTGTGCCAAATGGCTTCAAAACTATTACAGTTAGTGGTGCCATGTCAACTTTACTTTATAGGTTTGTGACATAGGTGCATCCGATGAGCCATGAAACAAAGTTCAGGGGTTTTAATTTATGCAAATAAGGCGAATACACAAAATCTAAATCAAAACTATTATACATAGAGGAACCATTTCAACTTCAATTTGCAGGTTTGTGACATAACCGCAGCCAAAGTTGTAGGCTTTTTATTTATGAAAATTAGACAAATGCACAAAATTAAGATCTTTAATAGCTTCAAAACTATTATGGACAGCGGTGTCATTCAAACTTCAGTTTATAAATTTGTGACATGGCCACATCCAATGAACCAAGAACCAAATTTGCAGTATTTTAATTTATATAAATTAGGCTAATTCACAAAAGTTAGATCACGTTGAACAATGGCAAAGTAAAGCATTTCAAACTTTCCCATTTTGACGGTACCCAGATTTTCTGTGAAACAAATATTCTTTTCTAGTTCTACTCTGCAACCATTCAAGTTTTCAAAATGTGATTATTATTGTAGTTGATATGATTTATTTATTTCGATTTATATCTCTCATAAAAGACCTCAACGCATGACGTGTCACATATTGCGCTTGTGTCCAGCTGCATAACGTCCCTCCTCTTGGTCCCATCATCACTACACATGTAACATATATGGGAATTTGTATGGTTCTTTCGCATGGCGCATTCCTGCATTTTCGCTTTTGCGAACACATAAAGCATATGGCAGTGTCTCTTTGCAGCCAACGCACACGAGTGGCTTAGATAAGCTTTCTTCTCTGAGTAGCTTAATTTTATGGTAACTTTACAATTGGTCTTTGAAATGAGAATCTGACCAGAGTTAGGTAAACCCTAATGTCTGTGATTTAGTTATGTTTATCATGTAACGACACCTCCTGAAAGTGTATGTACCTCTAACTTAATTCCTGTGATGGGAAAATTTTCGAGCTGAGCTTACCAGGGAAAGATAAAGTACCGTGGTGTCATATATTTCAAGCCATTCGATCCAGACTTTATATTTATAATGTTTTGAAAATTTATTTATCGTTTCAAAAATACAAAATACATCTGAGTAAGCAATATGTGATAATTGGTTACACATATTAGTTCATTAAAACACTATGGCATCGTGGCATTTTAATTTTCAGACCATACTTTTACTCCCTCCCCGTAAGAGTTTGAATTTTTTTTAACATGTGGAGCATTTTGATACTTTACATTGTCAAGAATACAGCAATTGGCCTTGATCAAAGTTGCTAAACCAACAAAATGCATTTGGCAGATCTTGTTCGCAGCGCTTTAAGATATTGTCATTTCATCTGTATAACTTATGACTCTGTAATCTCTTATCACGAGAAAATCACAATCCTGCTTATTTAAATTATTATAATGAATCTAGGATAATATTTGTCATAAAAGGAGATGTCCCTACAGTAGTAGCATGCCTATCCCTAAATCGACAGGCCTCGAGTCCTTTTGGTCAACAGATTTCCTCAATGTGCTTAACGCGCCAATGAAACGGTTGAGTCAAACTTGCTGAAAATGTACACTCTCGCCCATCTTCCATAGCAGAGACTCACAGGAGATATTAATGTGGGGTGCTGACAAGACAATTTATGTGTTTACATTTTGACAACATATATCACGTCTATACCTACATCATAGATGGGAACGCAACTTAACAGAAACTCTATAGTCTAATCTCTTTTGATAGTTTAAATGGCGTATATACCTAATGCCTAAACCATCTCATTTTACCATGCCCAATAGACTGGAATTGATATGATGGCAATACATCTTGAAGAAACGGCACAAAAAAGAGAAACAGTTATAAAGGCCAAGCTAAATGCAGTTACTTATAATCAACTGGAAATGTAAAGTCAGGGGAAGATAAAGCTTGGCTTTATGGCTTGTAGAAACGGAACAACAAAAGCAGGGTTTCCCGACTGCAATAGGATCAAAGACGGTACGGTTAAAGGTGTCACTAAAACACAAACTTTCTTTCTATCTGTATGCAAAACTAGACAGACTCGTGACCCTTTCCTTGCTGTGTGGTACGTCCTTTGCTCTGACAATACATGCCATCGTATTGGTCCCTTTGGAGTTGCCACGGGCCCAATGACAAAAAACAAGAAGATCACTATCTACTCTATAATTGTTTTCTCGGGTGCTTAACGGATGCATTAAATTCAGAAGCACTTTTGATAAATCCTGCGGAAGGTCATGACGGGTCACTACATCTACAATTTCTTACAAACGGCTTCGATGGAAGCAAAGAGAAAAAAAAGGAAAAAGTGAAAAACCTAAGAGCACATAAATCTTTGCTTGCTTCATGCCTGGAGGCCCTTTGCAAACTTGACTTCAGCCAGTTGTAATTGTTTCAGCACACTTTATGCCACTTAGACCTTAAACGAACCTGGTTGAGTTGCATGCATAATTGGTAGATGTTATTTAAGGGGAAATGGATTTTACGGGACCCACAGTGGAGTATGCGTACTAAAAGTCCAGTTAAATGTTATAAATGGCGCATTTTTTCAGATTATATCAGTATATAAATCTGGTGGCCTGTCAGGATGTTTCCCTAAAACAGTCACACAAAGCAGGAAAGTGTCATGGAGCATCTGCTTTGTTTTGTTGCCAGGCAGTGTTGTGGAATAAAAGGTTGTTCTTCCAAAATGTATTAACCTTTATAGACACCTGCCTGCCTGCTGCTCGAGTATCCTCAATGTAGAGAATGGTAATACACTATAATGCGGGACAATATACTTTATCCCCCCAGACAGTACTACACATTATCGAATACAAAAGACTATTAAGAGGGTTGTCACTGCCTTACAACCTTACCGACGCAGTTTATACTTTGTATTCGGAGAGGAACTGTAAACGAACATATCCAATTATAGACTCTCCTGGTCAGATTGTTTTCTTTATAAACGTCCTACCAAGGAACTTCATTTGATTGGCAACCAGTCTGTTTGTTTTCCAATATTTTTGAACAGCAGTTACTCATCATGCAGGTATTTTTGTCTTTATGTGAGCATTTAACCCTTGCACATTGGGACGATGGCAGAATCTCTCTGAAAGGTGTTCTGGAAATAGAAGTGTGTGAAATAGCCATGTGGCCAACGCTTTTCCCCCTTGTTTTCTTATTGTGACTCTTTTAACCACTACCATTTAGAATAAGCTTTGAAAAAGTTTTTCAAAGCATGCAATGAACAGTTGTCCTTTACAAAATGTATTTTAACAGTTGGTTTCAGTGATGAGACACCGGTGGCGGTTGCAAATTCTGTGGTGAGCAATGGTGTGCCAACATAAATTGTAGAATATAGCTGTAATGTATTTAGATCAGAAACCACAGAGGAAAACATTAAATCGATAAATATACAGTGTCTCATGTAATCAAGCGTTTGGTCCGATGCATTGCTGTTTGATAGATATATGCCTTAAATGCACTCTCTTAGTATGCATACAATGTATGATTACCAATCGGAAACAATGAAGTAATTTAGCGCTCCACCACCAGATCAAACATTGAATAATTGGATTGTGTAGTTTGAACAAAAAAAATGTCAGTACAATATTCTTTGACAAGTGGTAGAAAAAGAGTTACTGCCGCGTCTACAATTATGCTTTATCCCTCTGTGAAGAGCGCTAATGATCATGATCATCAAGTGTATACCTGTCATCTGCCTTTAGTGACACGAAAGATTCGACAGAATAGCGCGGAATGGGTCTGTTATGATGAAATCTGTTCAATGAAGACGGTCCGTGAGTGCATAAAAAGTATGTCCAATTGGAGGTCCAACGGGATTTTATTTTTATTATTCATTTATTTATTTCATAGAAATACTACGGCAACTGGAAATCTTACTCTTATTTTTGACCGGAACCATGCTCTGTGCTAACGCTATTAGAGTGTTTTTTTTTTCTTTACTTTGGCCCGTAAGATAATGGATATGTCGGTTTACACACATGCATGGAGCTACTCGTTTTCGATCAAGAAGTTCACGTGTTCCTCAAGTCGAATGATGGATTTATACTTTTCTCCTTGTGCGTCAAAAAAAAAAAAAAAAAAAAAAAGGAATAAATACCGTTGTGTGACACCAGTATCTTAGATACGTTTCTCCGATGTGACGTGGACAAATAAGAAAGGGCGTACAAGGCAATGCGTAACAGGACACTTGTTCGCAATGCTGTTACTTGACTACATATCGAATAACACATTTTGAGCTTTCATCACTTCAAAGTAGACCCACCTGAAAGAGACGGGCTTTGTGTTAGTTTCCGTTTAACTTGGTCATTTATGGACTAAGTTGACGTAAAATTGGCTATCAGTAGGAGCTGCTGAAAAATGCGTTTTTCATCTGCCCCTCAACGAAAAATTTACTATCCCGCTGGGCTGCTAAACGGATTTGAAGGGGTCCCCAGGCCCACACGCACAATAGCAGATGACAAACACCTTGTCTGCCACAGGATCCCTGTGAATGTCACAGACAATATGCAGTTTCATGTGATCTTGTCTTCAGGCGATCATGAAATTAGAAAAAAAATTTAAGACATGCATCAACATTTGAGATTACTGAGGCTTCCTTCCGAACAGAAACTGCCGTTTTTTGGTCAGCCATAAGCAGTTTTGTGCACGATACAGAGAAAGACCTCTTTTCATTGATGAAGATGTAGGAGGCTGCAGATTACCTACCTATATTTTGAAGTGAAAAAAAAACAAAACCCGAGTATTTATGACGGAAATAAAACTTTCACCTGTGTTTATTGAAGGTACATCAACACAGAGCATAGGGGCATGCTACATTGTATGAATTGTATCATTATACAATCCAATTGAATGCAACATGAAATGTAGGTTCATTTGTATGTAAAACTACAGCGATTTACTATACGTGCAAATGAACACGAATGTAACGTAAACACTACAATTTGCTCCAAACCTTAGTGCAATTAAAACCAAACACATACTGAGTCTTTGCATTGGTACAGGTTACTGGTATCGCAGCCGCGGGGAGGGGCATTTTACCTCTGTTACTGAAGAGACAGAAAATGTACCTAAGTGAACAGTAACATTGCAAATAAACATTACCACCACACCTTAAATCCATACAATTACTCTGCTCGTGGCGTGTTTGTTGGATCTCCTGAGTCCACTAAGCTGTGCCCGAAGCAAGAACATGCTGCAACAGAAAGCTTGTACGTACGGCAAAGGCTATTTGTCATAGATTCTATACAATGCGGTGGTCATTCAGATGAAAGAATGAACCTCGACTCTTGTACTTTGGTCCTTGGTCAGGCTACAGAGCAGAGCAAGTCACATCTTGGTACGTAGTCAAGATCGTCCTCTTTAATTCGCATATAAAAGAAACCGTGAAACACAGATAATGAGCAGATAACAGTAACAACTTGTATAGTTGGTGCCGGGCTTTAATAAAGGTGTCTTATCTTGTTGAGGGTAATAGTCACTAAGTTGAGGCCATTTGTTAGACTCACAATGGTTTGCTTTAGATGATAGGTCTGAGGGCAGTGGCTGGGTATCCTCAATGCCATATGCACAATGTGTTATTTGGTAACACATGTCAAAGAACGGTCATCTCTCTCAGACTTTAGGTAGGAAAGGGTTTTATCTCTTAAATGCACCTCAACTCAGGTGCATTGCATCTTATGAAACGCATTATTACTCCATCATAGATGGCATGTAAACCATTCCCAAAGAGTCCAGGCATGCTATTATATAAGTCATGAATTAAAAGTATACCAATATATCAAGCACGGGCTACAAAATTTAAATTCAAAACAAAGTTTGCAAACTGCCTTTAAGAACATGTCTAAATTAAAGTGCATACGACCTTGTTACTTTTATTCATTATCTTCTTCAAAATATCATGCCTTTTATGTGTTAAATGCTCAGGTGCCCATTTCGTTGCTTTTGATATGAAGACGCCTTTCCATTGGTAACAAATTACACTTATGATGTCAAAAACCGGGCACTTAGAAGTGATACTTTAAAAAGCATATTGAACACCATGCACCCAATTTAAAGGACAAACTTCAGCATTGGTTTACATAGAGAACCACAGCCGTTGCACGTTACTAAAATTGTGGTTCGCTGGTTGAATATAGGAATTGCTTTTGCTGTTTGAAAACGATGCAATTTGCAAGACACCCACCAGAGGATAATTTGCCTCGCCAACTTTCATTTCCCAATTCCAAAAGAAAATTATAGAGGAAAATATGCCAACTTATTCCTTCACGTGCAAAAAATCAGGTGAATGGTCCCAGAGTGCAGCTTCTTACAAAGATGTCAGCATGTGCTCATCACGCCCAAGGCGATCAAGAACAAGTTGTGGCGGTAAGATCACACCTTTGGCTCGGGTGAAGTAAATGACAAGACCACTCAAACAAAAAGACAGCGATCGCCCAAAAAACATAACCCTCACTGATGGTGTGAATTACAGTCATGCTGCACGATCAAAAGAAACAACTGCTGAGACTTAATTTCATGTTTGAAATAAGTATACCTCGCAATGGCAATTATGATATACATGAATGGGGTGCAAGGTTTTTGACATGTGCTCAAAATTACTCGATAATACCAGCATGGGCCGCCCTTTCGGAACAACTGGCTTAACGATGGTCCGGACCTAATACACCACGGTCAAAAGTCAAATATAATGTTACAAAGTCTGAAGGCAAGTGAAAGTGTTGACAGTAGTCAACAAGGCTGAATAATTTTTTTTCAGTGAGAAAGGGTGAGTCGTTATTTTTCAATTGTGAGTTCATTCTTTTAAGTGTCCTTCTGGGGTCCTCAGGCTGAAGCAAGATGACAGTGACAATTTCACGATCAAACGAAGAACCCCTGGCACTGAAAAAATGAAAATAATGGAGGGTAACTCGTCACATCCTTTGATGTCACTTATTTTCATCCGTATGCGTTATTTGTGTAAATGTATAATTGAGAAGAATGAAATCTGATATCTTTGGTTTCCAAGAAGACAGAAACAAATTTGAGAGGAAGATTTGCTGACCAGCAAGTTTTGCCTGTGTTCCCATAAAGTAAACGGAGAAAAGAAGATTTGCTCAATAACGAATCTTTCTGTGTCTTGTAAAAGGAAAGCTATTGACCTGTGCAGTGACTCGGATGAATTACAATTGACTCACAGAGGGAGATACACTGGAGTGGTTGCCCTCACTTGCACTCTACACAGTTCCACTGCAAGCACTTTATGGAAAACATAACTGTAAAGCCAAGAGGGTTTCAGGTACTTCAAAGGACCTCTGCAAGACAAGCGTATGGAACACCATGCATATGTGTGGTGATAGTAAGTATGTAAGACTTCAGCATACTTTAATTACTCTAACCTGGTGAAGTGAGCTACATGTGCACGTGCAATACACAAAGCACATTTCCTTACGAACCCTTTACTTACTTCACATGTTTGGAAGAGCACAGGCATGTTGCTGGAACATTGAACTAACTCAAATGTAACGTGGCAACAACCTCTTGGGTGGCAGGTAATGATGCACAGGACATTTTGACCCAGACTGGGCACATCGGAGCCGGTGACGATGTTACCTGCTGAGAGAACGGTTCCCTCAATGGTCATGTAACGTGTATGCTAATAAGGGAGGTCACACAAACAACATTCCAAACAGACGCTTTCACAATGGCAAAAGACACAAAAGATGTTAATGGGAAATATAAAAAGTGCATTCTATTTCTTGCGTGTATATATACCTACATAATTCAGATGCCCAGACCTGTCAACTATATGAATAAGGTTTAATTTGGAGTACGTCTATAAAAGCTTTGGAGACAGAAGAATGACAATAACACAGATAAATATCATATCCATCTAATTTGCTTTATCAATCCCCAACATTTTTTTCTTTTCTTAATGTAAAAGCATCTATATAACATATAATATATATATTTTTAAAGGTCTGAAATACATTTGGTTAGTAGAATGCAAAATGGTACAAATTTTGTCAAAGATTTATTAGGTGCGCAAATACCAATAACATATATATATATATATATATATACACATACATACATACATACATACATACATACATACATACATACATACATACATACATATTGGAAATGAACCTTCACCTATAATAGCACAATTTTAAAGATTTACATTTGAAATATTTCTTGCGTGCATTATTTATATTGCATACTTTTGTTCAATATTTGTTGATGTGGAGGGTCAATGGCTTGTGGAAGTTGGAATGACACCTTTACCTGTCAAAGTTTTGAAGATACTCACGATCTAAACTTTTAAATGCTCCTAAAATTAGAATAGCTACGACTTTTATTTCATGTTCACCATATGCGCCTTGTCCAATAGTTCAGAAAAACAGTACCTGTATTCATAAACCTGTCAACTGTATGGATTTTAAGTTCGTCTGTAAAAGCTTTGAAGACAGACGGTTCACAATAACACATGTAAATATCATATCTATCTAATTTATAATTATCGTAAGAAGGTGGGATGGTATTTCTATCTATAATGATGTTGAAGATATCAAACAGTTAAAAATTGTAATGCCCATAATTAACATAAATGAAAATGCTAAAACTTTTGTTCAGCATACATTAGACACCGTCCTGATTAAAAATAATAAAAATTGATATGGACGTTAAGTATTGATTAGATGTACTATGGTCAATTACAGAAACATAGACGTTGGACAGACATTTCCATCCGTTAAAACTGTGAACATCCTCAAGTGTTTAATCAGAAGCGGCCTTTTGTTTGAGTAATTTAAAATGTTAGGACATTCTCCAATATATATACGAGGAAGCTGTTATGATATCTCTATCTGCTACAGTTGAGAAGATACACAAGAGTTGACATTTCAAATGCTCATAAATTTGCTTAGTTTTGTGCAGTTTTACTTTGGAAAACTGGAAACTGATTTACACGGAAAGAAAGAATGAAAGGATTCCCGGACATAAAGAATGTCTGGGTCAGTACACAGACTTTATCACCTACATTTATGCAATGGACATATATTCACAGAAAAGAAAATGGGAAAGCATAACGTCTTAAACACAAGAAACAGCTCAATCGAAATCACTAGTTCATGGATTTTGAGACTTTAATATGAGTTCTTTACTACTTTGATCCTTTTCAGATCTAAAAAAAGTCACCCCAGCTATGGACTGAGACTAATTTGTAGTAACACGTATACACCCCCCCTCCACAGTAGTATGACAAAATTTATGGTAGCCCCCCGCCACCCGCCCCCATCTTTCATTGTTCGATAAGAATCGATTTCTTTGTGCCCTAGGCCATTATTCCGACTTTGAAATATATATTAAAGATGTATTTACTCTTCTCCCATAATGGCGCCTATCAGAGATGAATAAAGGGACGGATTACAGCTATGTGTTATGGTATGAAGTAATCCATTCCAACTAGGCCTACGTAATTTCCTGTAGCAATGTCAACGTCCCAAGCCGGTCAGCCATGTTGCCTTTGCCCGAGCTACCGCCAACTTCAGATCCATCCTCCCCCTACTCCCTGCCCCCCGCCCCCCCCCCCCCGCCTTCCACTGTCTGGATCAACTCGTGGTAATCTTGTTGCATCTTACACCCAGAGCAGATCCAGCGCGTTTGACGCTATGTTTGCCGGCACTCATTTTGCAGACAATGAGAGCATTCACGTGCACATCAACGTTCAGGGACTTCCCACTGATGGTGCTGGTGGAAACACAACTGAGTGAGCAGGCTTCTGCCGGAAGTTGTGGGGAATTTTGTTGACTTACTCAGGCATGCCAATGTAGAACGCAAAACATAACAATTAAATTTGTTTTTCAGTGTTAACTTAAAATCGTTGTATTTGTGTTATTTTATCTTAAAATTGAATAATTTATCCATCTATCGTTATAGGAGAAATACAAACAACCACTCCCGTGTGTTGATTGTCTGAACCCTTTTTCAGACAAGCAACACACGAGAGTGGTTGTTTCAAGTTCTTGGTCGCAGAAGGCAATCGCCACAAGTGGCTCGTGCTTTCTGCAACCAAGAAGCATTTCGTTCAGACAGTAAACACTGATCGTGGTGGTCTGTCTATATATTTTAAAAAGTACCTAAATATACAAGCCACACATACGATTATATAACCCTGGCCCTCGATCTTCCTTCTGCGGCAAGTGCGGGCTTGTTCCGATGGCTCCGAGGTCAGAAAAATAATGGCATTTTTCATGATTTAACTGGTGCGACTTTATCTTTTAGTATTACTATAACTGTTTGAACAAGATATTTTCGTTGTATGAAAATATTATTGTTATTATTAGTTCAATTAATCACTCCCATGATTTGATCACTCATGTTATCGAGGTGTACTCGACACACCATTGTAACTTTGAACACCTATCTCAATGTCATTTTTTAACGTTTTCTAGAATCTAGTATCTTCTCCAACTACAGTGAATAAATCTGGAACAAAGACGAAACGATGTTTTATCAAATGAGAATTACATGCGGTCACTCGTGATTTTCCCCACCAACAACGATCGAGAGAAAATTGTAACTCACTTTCAGCCATGTAAGATTTTGTTTATTCGATGTTTTATTGGGTCTTCATCGCAAAAAGTATGCCTTAGGACTACTTTCAACACCGACCTGGTGTGACGTGTTTGTTTACGTTTGTCGCATTTATTGTACGTCATATAATCAAAAATGGCTCGCACACATTTGATTTTGTCTAAATGTCAATGCATCACGTCACTAATTCAGGCGCAATTAACTGAACTGGTCTTTTAACTTGAAACAATGTTTAGGTCATGTGATCTACAGTGATTTACTACTTTTGAATTTCACTCTAGAAAATGATAATTCACCCTCAAATATAGAATAAAGTTAAGAAAATTATCACACGAGAAATAAAAGCTCATTGTTCGGATAAAAAAAAAACACACACACACACACACATTTAACGCGCAAACACATCTCATTACAAGGCTGTGCAATTGCGCAGAACAAAGCGTATTGTTTCACAATTAATAGGCCTATTGTAACATCTTTGCTGTCATCGTTGGGTTGAAATTTATGAATAGTATTGGTAATGTTTTTTTTCTGAACTATATTGACGAGAACTCAACTGCTGAACAGACCAAGTTCGTTGCGTCCTTCACTTTTCGTCAGCGTAGCGTAAAGATGAAATACAATAGTAATACCAGCCAAGTGGAGGAGACGAGTCAACAGACTGGCCTCGTTCCCGCGGCGGATCACTCCGAGTGCTTGCACGAGGAGTGATCCGCCGCGGCAACGAGGCCAGTCTGCTGACGAGTCTCCTCCACGCGGCTGGTTTTACTTTTATCCAGTAATTATAGCTGTAATTATATTTTCATCGTTAAATACAAAAAAAAAAAAAAAAAAAAAAACAGTTTCAACGTTTATTTCATCAAACAAGGCTTTGCATAGTTTTGCGTATGAATAACTGTAACGCAGGGTCCAGTAATTGGGTCATTTGAAAACTACATGCTTGACGTGCGCCTACTACAAGAATTTAGAAGGAAAGTAGTTCTCAGTGACCTTTGCACTGTGGTGATACGGATTGACCTTTGCACTGTGGTGATATGGACAGGGTTATCACCCAGTCTGTATCTTCCACCTTTTCTGGATGATACAGCTATAATTGCTGGATAAATAACTTTAGCAACTCTATTGCTTTCTTAGGCCTTTACCCAAAAAGGATTAAAAGCATACATAAACATACGAAAGTAAAATTAGAACACAATGTGCACAAGTACTTATAAGTGAGATACACGTGCTTCTTTTGCTTTTTTTATCACAACATGGAGACATTTACCGACTGACACTGCCACATCCGGATCTGGGTGAAAAAAAATTAAAAACTCTAAAATTGGATTTATAAGTGATTTTAGATTTCTAAGTTCCTTTTGATAAAAAGTACATCATAAAGTGAAGTGTTCTTCCGTTTCTATTTCTCCCATGGTACAAATATATAAAGTCTATGCTGTACATATTCGTTATTGAAACGACAAGTTTCGATGCACAAGCAATGATTACTTGATCTCAATTTTGATAGGCTATTATTCTCCGAAATCTAAAATATTTGTGGCTTTCTAAATATGACTCCATCTGATTATTTTCTTTAAAATTTCTATAGGTGCGAAATTTGGAATCCGAATCTCGATTCTCGAATCACATTATCGTTGAATAAATAGCAATTTAAACTTTGTATGTGTTGTCCGTGGAGTCGTCTCTTCACTTCAGTAATGAAAATGTCTTTATTAGTAAACTGGCGTTTTGTTTCTATACATATCCAAATCAGTTCGTCTCAGTATTTCTCGAACACCAGATACCCAGGCATTTGGACCACTTTTATCCAGATTGATACAATCTTCCAAAGACCTTCGTAATATATTATCTGGTCCAAGTTGCCCAATTCTAAACCAATATTTCATAATTTTGAGCTTTATGTCAAACAAAATATATTATCTACCTAATTCAGCTAGGGATGCATACATGCACAGCTTTGTCTATTGCGAAGGAAGGTGTGAACTATCATTTCTAGAAGCACTTGCGACTTCATATTCCGGGAACTAAAGGTAAAAGATATATGTACACACACACACACACACACACACACACACACACACACACACACACACATACACATTGGCCTATATATATATATATATATATATATATATATATATATATATATATATATATATATATATATATATATATATATATATATATATTAGGCATAAGTAATTCAAATGAAAGGAAGGGTAGGTGCAAATTGTGGTTGAATAAAAGGTACTAATTCCGGCAGGCGTACATAAAGGCTAGATAGACACTAATGCAAAGATCATAACTCCAGAGACTTCAGAAAATGGCTTGAGGACCTAATTCCAGTAGGCGCATATACAGGCAGTAATGCCCGGGGTACTGAGGTACTGGATATATTGTATCAGTAGGGAGACATCAACAGTTTGGGCTTATTTGCAGTTTTGGCACAAGTTTTGGTGATGATTGCAGTAAAAGGTGCCACTGTCAGAATGGTTTACACGGCTGGAGGGCCTAAGTGGTGTCATTTTTTACACATGACAAGCAGTGGCCACGCAGGCAGTCGACTGATGTGGTGAAGAGTAACGTCCCGGTTGTCTCATAGACTTGGCCAGCTTACGCTCCGGCATCTGCCTGTCTTCGTACATGGCATCTTGATACTGTAATAAAGACTCGTGGAATCATATTATTTGCCACACAAAGCAAAGCTAATTTACACCTGCCAGATCACTTGGAACTGTTACTTATTTTAATTGAACGCCATCTATTTTACAGGCAGGTGCGCTTCCAAATTTATTAGGTGTTGGTTTTCCAAACGACATTGGCATTTACGCCATTATATTAAAATACAAGATGGCCAATGCGAGAATTTCAGCAGAGGGTCTTAGAATACGTCATGATAAAAATTAAGTTAACATGATGATGATGATGATGATGATAATAATAATAATAAACATAGTGAATTCCCATAAAGTATATTACCTTATTGATGCATGTAAAATATTGCTATACGAAATTCTTGCTTGTGTCAACCTACATATACTTAAGGACCGACAACTCAGATATCGCTACTAATCTCTGACAGATCAAAATAGGAATTTTTTTTTGTAAATATTCCCACATATACCAATATCAGACCAAATTAGGTAAAGAAGTGGTTTTTTGTTTGTTTGTTTTTTTTTGTTTTGTTTTGTTTTTTTTTTAAATACAAAGGGGGCCATGATTTATTTCACCCCTCTGGAGAATTCACCATGATTGATATGATATTTTAACATTTTAAGGGCTCTCAACTACACTGGCCTACCGACAAAGTGTATCAAAGAGTGCGCGTTATATTATACATGGGTGCGTCCAATACGATATATCACACACCTGGATGACCTCGTAACTTGGATAAATAAGAATACATCAATAACTAGATATCCATGTATTTGTGCCAACTCCACGAAAAAAAAAAAAAAAAACAAACAAAAAAAAAAAAAAAACAAAAAAAAAAAAAAAAACTAACGCCATAAAATTCCTGGCTTTGACGTAAGGTGAGACTTTGTCCCGTCACCAACTTGGGCAAGTGATTAACCTTATCGGTTTATTCCTTGATTATTTTTGGTGACTGATGGCAGACACGTTAAAGCTACGGAACATAATTTAATGAAACATATAAAAATGGCAAATCAAGTAATTTGCCATTAAGAGGAACATATGTTGAACAACTGCAGCAATTGCATGTATGTCTGCCGTGGGCTTTCTCAATGATGTAAAATACCGTAAGGATAATGAGCAATCCATTTTAATATGGAGAAGCTGTATAAGAAATGCTTATTATTATCCTGAGTCTGCAAAGTCCAAACACCTCAGTCAAATACATGCAGTCGTCTGTCTGAGTGAACAAACAATGTTTCAGCCAACAGGGTACGTATCTCTAAATTTATGTTTCATCTAAATACGCACCAAGAGGTTTGAGTGGCCTAGACCTACTTTCCGAAAGGACAAGACCTACATATTGAAATAGGTTTTTGTTACTGTACTCATGGCTTGTGCTAGATCGCACAGCAAACCGCAAAATGCATCAATATAACACATGTAGACAACACCGACCGCAACAAAATTCGGGAATGCTATGTCGTGTTGGTACGGGACTCATTAAAAAAAAGGCTGCGTTAAAGCTAATTTACATTGTTGGAAGCAGGGCGTAATTGACGGCAAGGTTGTTTTTTTCCCAACCCGAAATGCTCTATTGCTCCATGTATAGAATATGATTCCCTCCTGCCTAAATAGCTTACGTTATGAAGAGAACGATAAACATTTTTTTTTTTGGGGGGGGGGGGCTGCATTGTTTGTAAAAGCCGTGCAGATCATGCACTGCTGCAGGCCTAGCTGTTTATACCTTGAATGGTAAGGGACAGATCTCTCGTTTTGGTGTTTCCAAATAGGCGTAGGCCTATTTCACGCTGCTGGAAGGATAGCCATTAATGGTCAATTTATATTTAAGAGGGAATCCTTCTGTACACACCCTTTCAGACTTTTATTCTTTAAAACTCGCATTTCGTACTGAAACTAGTGAAACAAACAGTGATAATGTGTATATGATCACTGTTATCGGTGTACTGAAATATGTAGTGGTGAACGAAATTGCGTTTTCGTTGTTGCACGTGGCTTCTTCGGCGCATAAGTCTGATATGTTGAAATTGTACGCAAGTTGTTGGCAACCAACGAGTGGATCCACAAGCATATAGAAGTCCGAGAGAGCAAACTGTCACTAAAAATGTTAATCAGAGCAAAATTGGAAAGATTATGTCATTCGAACATTGTGTAACAAAATGCTATTTTTATGCTTGCAGTACTTTGTGCTTTTCGATTTAGAATTTGTCTTATGCTTGCAGTACTTTGTGCTTTTCGATTTAGAATTTGTCAGTTTGGAAATTTCAATTTTAATTAAGGTACGGAATATACGTAAATTCAATACATATATGTTGTCACATTCAGTCAAGCGATTCACCGTCACCTATTTTGATTGTACTCGAGTGCTTTAATGGATTTTCTTGATAACCATCCACATAGACCACAACTATAAAATATGGACAAATTATGACTTTTATTTACACGTTTTTTAATTTGTTTGTATCCAATCATGACACACAACACATGTTCCGACTTTTATCACAAAGATGCCCACGATATGCATGGAGAATTTGCTTCGATGGGAACTCACCATACAATATTTTAAATGTTCAGCAAGTTTTTACCTTAAAAAATTAACGAAAAGGCGGCGTCTGGCTGTCATGCTGATCTGGCGATCATTAAGAGACTCCACACAGCTATTACCACAAAGTCAATAAAGTGTCAACGCCAACCTGTCCTATTCATTAGGAAGAGTTATATCCCCATAGGCAGGTGGTGATGAGCATCAAGCCGGCAAGAGTCAAAACAAAGTTCACATGGACACTGGTATACCACCGTTAACCAAGGTGACAATCATAGTAAATTAGGTCAAAATTCCTCAGGGCTATACTTAAAAGGGAAACCATAAATATCGAGGCACGCTTACAAGTGTTGACGGGGAAATAGAATGATAGGGTGTCTGCATAATGGGTGCTTAAAGCTTTCATCATGACAACAGAAACTCTGGGGGACTAAAAGGCTCATGGAAGGTCCACGATCCTTTTGCGTTTACACTTTTGAAAATACAGCATTGTCTTAGAAAAAGGGTAGTTTGATATGTGCGTGATTTTATGTCCACACCTTTTCCTATGAGCAATTCTCTTTTCTATTGCTTACAGTAAAAAGTAATTGCAGTAGCCCTTCACGTACAGGTGAGACTTATGCAGTGAAAAGGCATACTGTTATATTTCATCGTTGAAATAAAAAAAAACCTCCATGGATCGCTTGCATTGATATGTTTCCTGGTAAAACAATCCGATAGTTTTTTTTAGCGATTCGTTGATTTGCGTCCTTATATATCAAATTAAATGACGTCTAATCGTCCGCATCACAAAAGTCACTTTACTGCAATCCAGTGGTGTCCAGTTATTCCAAACATAAATGGTGATTGTTTCTGCTTTGATATTAAAGATCTTATTTCTTCCCGCAGGCCACCTCTTGACATCAACTTGTTACTCTACTTGAAAAGACATCGAAAAAAAGTGGTGTGGTTTCTGTTGCAAGCTCCAATCATGCTCTTAATAGTTTGCCCTGAGAATTCATCACGAGATGTTTTGTTCACACCATCGTGCTTGACTTGGGTTCCAATGTGAGGTGTCCCCCCCCCCCCACCATTTTTTGGTTAATTAGATTTGAGCAGAGCACGCACAGTTGAAACAAGTATTGTGCTGATACTTTGACTCAGGCTAGGTCGTTTGATTGTTTGCGAGTAGCTGGAATCCTATGGCACTTAAGGATCGCTCCAGGGTTGCACATCGCTCTGATCAACGATGCATTTAGGAGATACAGCCATAGGGATAACATGTCCTGTCTAACTATATGGATGGCTTCTTTGTATGAAGGAACACTCGATACAGAACGCGTTACAATAAATATAGGCCAAAATACAATTTTATTTGAGCATTAATTTATGAATGCATGTTATATTATGTAGACCATCAGCATGATGCGGTTCCCCTTTAGGGTCACTTTAACCATATAGAATCAAAATACAATACAATAAAATACACTATAATACGCTTCGCTTGTTCAGCAAGATCTAAACTAGAACAGAAATAGCAAACAAACAGTAGAATAGTGATAGAATTGTGGGAGTAGACAGTGGCCTGCTAAAAAACTCCATTTCATTGATCTCCCACCTCAGCTTTGAGTAAGGCATCGTCTGCTTTTATTAGGAAGCAACGTGCACAAGAGAGATTACTGAAACATGTATTGAAGGGCACTTTTAATGTAAATACAGGTTAGGCCGATGTGGAATATCAGGTCGGGAATGTTATTACGAGAGAGAGAGAGAGAGAGAGAGAGAGAGAGAGAGAGAGAGAGAGAGAGAGAGAGAGAGAGAGAGAGAGAGAGAGAGAGAGAGAGAGAGAGAGAGAGAGAGAGAGAGAGAGAGAGAGAGAGAGAGAGAGAGAGAGAGAGAGAGAGAGAGAGAGAGAGAGAGAGAGAGAGAGAGAGATCTTTGAATTGTTTTGTTTGTGCAAATGACTTGCTTAATACCTGTGGGTATTTGTAGTAGTGGGTTTGTTTATCAAATAGGTCTGCTGTATTTTTGCATACCATTTTAAAACCCCTTATGCGTTTTGTCTTCTCTTTGCGTACATTTGTGAATACAATTTCATAATCGCAAAAACCAAACAAGGAGGACCCTGTAATACGCACAGCTACGGTTCTAACTAACAGATGTACCCAGTAACAAATCTTAGACCAGTCTGACTGAAGGTCTATTGTTGCAATTTAATTCAGACGGCATTCATTATTGATTAGAAGTTTCCTTTGCAACGTGATGTCTACTCATGATCTATACTTAACCCGAAGTGGAATGAAATTGTACGTGGTCCGTGTATTTTCTGTCATGCCGAACACAACTAAATTTTGTTTACTTAAACTGCAGGACGCTGGCTCATTCAAACAGGATCCAGTTCTTTTGCCACAGACAATGTCATTGACGGCCAATGTTGCCGAAACTATCAAAATTAAATATCTGATGCTTGTAATCTCTCACATTAAAACTGGATCACAAAGAGCCATATAAAAACACTGACAAAGATATTCTAATATCAGACTTACAATGTATTAACATCTGCAAACATGCACGATTCAAATATATTTGTCATCCCCCTTGCTAAAGGACTTTCTATACATTTAACAGATAATCGATTAACAGCTCAAGTTACAACCGTCAAATGTACTCAATTTTTTGTTGGTCACAGGATGCATTCAACATTATAGAGATTTATTAAGTGCTCGTGTAAAGGTGCACATCATTCAGATGTGACATATTTGCTCCCAATTTAGTTATTCTATCAAAATTAAAGGTAATAACAAACTTCAGCTTTCAGGGGAGCAACAAAATGAGGAATCGATACATTTGTGCATGCTGCAACCTGGTAACAAAATCTTTTTTAAAATCAGGCCTCCTTTGAAAACGCTTGGGCATTGAAAATGTGATAAATGCAATGGAAACTGACGACGGACTGATTGGATATGAATCGATTCAGAAGCACTTTTACCGCTCGAAGTATGATGGACGTTGCAGTGAAAAAGTAAGAAAAACAAAGGACCAGAGCAGTGAACGTTCATTATATCCCGCAGTCTATAAAGTGTCTGCGATTGGAGAGTCAATGAACAGCGATTGAGTACACAGTTATGTGCCCAGTGTTTTGCAAATACCACTGAAGGGGTTACCTCCAAAGCAGAACAAGCTCCGTAATTATCTTTTCTTTACTTTGAGTGGATAAAACACGGAGATAGGTCTGTTTAGCAGACAACTGAATGATTAAATATCCGAGTCATTCCTTTGGTAATGTTCACAGCATGTACCTAAAAACAAAATAAGATACATATTAATTTGATTAAACACTTTTAAGTTACGACTGAGAAAAGCCTTGACATTTTGAAACTATATCCCAGATCATTGACAAAAGTCAACCTTAGAGCTCTCTAAGGTACTTTTTTATGCAAAGGAAGCTGAAGAAAATGTACTTGGGTTGGCATGGACATGTACTACTGAGTAATACAAATGTAAATGTTTGTCCTTGATTACTTGTTAAATAAAGACAGTGAGAGGGAAAGCGTTGTGTTTCGTTCTTTTTTTTATTTATTACTCAAAGCAAGTAGCAAAATTTTGAAGATGATGTCTTTTAATTTCTGACAATATGATCGAACACGTTTCCCCTTATGCTTTTGGTGTTTTGTTGAGTTCATGAATAATCATTCTGTATAGTTGCAAATTGGCCTTTTCAAAGGATTAGGTGTGAACATCTGACTTTTCAACTTTACAAAGTTATATGCCAATTAAATATGAGGAAATTTGTTGGTAATGAGACTTAACCATTTTCACAATTTTGCCTCTTGGTTTGGTGAAAAAGAATCGAAAATAGCGGAAAGCCCTATTCTTTCACTATCACAGTGTTGTTTTAATTTAATTAGGAAAGGACAAACATCTATCTTTGCATCAATACGCAGGACATGTCCGTACCAACCCATATATATATATATAATATATATATACATATATATATGTCCGTACCAACCTATATATATACATATACATATATATACATATATATATATACATATATATATACATATATATATATATATATATATATATATATATATATATATATATATATATATATATATATATACATACATATATATATATGCATTCAATAAAAAGTACTTTTCAGAGCTCCAAAATTGGGCTTCTTCAAAAGTAGTCACTTCCAGATAGTCTTTAATTTCTGTTCACAACTGATTGCAAAGCACATATGTTTGCAAAAGTAGCATTATTGCAAATGTGTTTCTGTTAAGTTAAACGTGTTAGACACGCAGGTGACCCAATAGGACACTTAAAGGTCGCTTATGAAAACTAACAAAATCTTCTCTGAAGTATGTGCACAATTTAGGCAAAGTCTCGTATTTAAATTTGCTAAAGTGATTTGATCAAGCTCTTGCAATTTATGTGATACTAAACATCGTAAGGCAATCTTTTCAGTGCCAAATGCAAAGTACTATATGAAACGCTGTTGTGCCGTCGGCCGGAATTCTTTTGGCGAGTGCACTAACTCAACAGCAACCCTCTACTGCACCCATGGACATTATGCCCCCTAACTAAAAGGAAATCCAAGCTGTCCTAGGCCTGGCTAATTGGATGAGCGACATGTGCTTACGTGAGTAACATGAGCGCAATCAAAGACTCCCTCCATCGCCGTCGGGATATAAAAGCACAGGACGAAAGCTAAGAGTCATCATCTTTTGGCAGGTTTCTCGGGCACAAAAAAACCCATAGGCAAACGATGTTGTCCAAAATCTTTGTGTCGTCCCGTCTCAAAACAATGCTTATACATTTGACATGGTTCAAGTGATCACAGAATATACCCTAAAAATAGAAACAAAGGTCTAGTTAAAATTGTTACCTCCGGCCAGCAGCACGATGTACGTCCACCGTTAATGGTCAAACTATTTCATTTAAACTTGAGCATCATGTGATCCACAGAAAGCTGAGTTGATATTTTATGGTTGAACAGTTGTTGATTGATGGGAGCAGTTGGTTGTTGATTAAAGGGAAAAATACTCAGAAAGAATAGTGTTCTAATTTTTATCCATTTAACCTTTACGTTATTCAATGAAATACTACCATAAGGAATATAATTAGTTGATAATACACTGCAGACCCAACGAACATTAATATTTCCACTTACAGATTGGCAAAATTAATCAAACATCAACTTATCATGTTGCCGTTCCTGCAAGGCTAATTTAACACGGCTTGCTAACTCTTGAAAGTTCATATTATTGAACTGAGTCAAAGGGTTTCATCACCGCATCCCCGGCGCTAAGTGTACCGGGCAGGCCTAGAACAACTGTTGAACATGTACATGTTAGCCTGATAAAATCTTGCATCAAATGTTCATTGAAAATATTTGGAGAAAGGACAATACTTAATAAAATGGATAAGGCAGACGGCCTTTGAACTTACCGGTCGCTCTAAGCCTGTTTTACCACAGAAGCCCCCCGCTATGCAACAGATATTGATCTAGGCCTTTATCATTTATATATGCATGGAGTTAATCTCTTCTTATTTTGTGATCTTACCTGCTACAATTTCTGCCATGCATTCTTTCTTTTGGAGTAAGAGCTATGCAGTGATATATAGACTAAAGATGCATCAGTCTTTTTGTCTCTTGAATTTGCTCAAACGTACACTTTGGACATAAAATTATATACATATGCGTTTTGGTTTCCGACCGGGAAGGTGTGTTGAATCCATTGTCTAGGTGAACAGTTTACAATCTAGAAAGAAGCCTGCAGATGACAGTGCATGAACAAGAGAGAGTCCTGCAGATGAACTGTCCATATATAGATCGCAGCATGCGAGGGTTCTTTGATAACGACAAATCAATCCTTTCTGAAGCATAACTGAGCAGAAGGGAGGGTGCTTGAGGGTCTTCTTGAAGCTGGTGGTAGCCTCATATGTCCTGGTGTATTGAAATGACTGTTAAAAAGCGTGCATAATATTTCCGGATATGATCGCATAGTTTTGAAACTAAGTGACAGCATGACGAGTGATAGTGAAATTATTCAACTAGACACCGCAATAAAAGTAAGAAAGCTCTCAGATCTCTTGTGTCATAGTGTATCTGTACTACACTAATTGTCTGTGTATTTCGAGCAACGACAGTACATTAAATTCTTCCTTGATTTTTCAACGAGGTACAGCAGCGCCACATCCTGCGCGCAGTTCTGAAGACACACACACACACACACACACACACACACACACACACACAGAGACACAGACACAGACACACACACACATTGCAATCTCTCTACGCTCCATATCCGATCCAGTCGCTATGTTTAAACATATATCTTATAATCACCGTTATCACGTTCCGTACAAATATTTTGAAAATTCAAGGCTTCGATATCCAAATGAACTTATCAACAAGAAGCCATTAAGCATATTTCGCAGCCTGAACTTTCCGGACACACTTTTTGCGATGGTGGTTGTTAAAAGTCTGTAAAAACCACACCCATAGAACACTTATATATGCAAAAATATTGTTTTGTAGTCAATAAGAATGAAATAAGATTAACTAGAGTATTTTTTTTAATATGGTATTCTATGGATAATTCTATAAGGGAAGGGAAGGCCAAAAAACTTTTGAAAGTCAGGCTCATATTTACAACTTTGGAGGTATGGAAATGGAACTTGGCAGTATGTAGCGTTTTTGAAATGTCAATCATCAGCTGTCCCTAAATATCAAGTGCAAACCAATTACCCAATTCTCCCGGGACACATTGCCAGACTAATCATTTACAAAATGCACACCTTCTAATGTACAACCCATCCAACCATGGTGAGATCAAAGTTAATCGTGTCATTAAAACACTGAAAGTCCGTATATTGCCATCTTTGGCATTGATGTATTCACGAGAGATAATTTGAAGATAAACGGACACTTGCAAGCAAAGGTAACACACAAGTTTGTGGGTAGACCTACACACATTGAAAATGAGCATCTGGACATGGGTTCACCCAGCCACACCTACCACTATCAGGTAAAGAGGAACAGCAAGATCCTGATTTATGTTGGCAGGTTAAATAGAATAGCCCGCTGTTAACATAATGTTACAAAACTTTCGTGGAAACCCAACCCATACATCAACTATTTTATACTCCGCCCGGAAGTTGTTTCTTACTTAGTATTATGAAGGAATGTCCATACCTGTCCAAAGTTAGACAGTTGCTTGGGGTCCGTTTTTATCATTCTGTAAATTCTATAGTTTTCTCCATGCTAACGAATAAAACAGCTGTGACAGGCAGTGACTAAAGTTGCAAAAAGAGGGTTGCGTTGATTGAACGACTTCAGGCACTGGTGTCTTTCGTGACATAAGATGAAACCTCTTTGTATCCATTAGATGATATATTACGTTTTAATGTCAGTGGATTAAAACACACTTTTGTTTGTTGAATGCCAAATGATTTCGATTTGGATTATGTGACAAATTCAAATTGTTAATTATTGTGTTTGTTTTGAAGCGAACACCATACTGCAAGGGACAGGAAATTATTAGAGAAACATAAGGCAATACTTTTTCAGCACTTTTACGTGTGATTCAAATAGTCACCACCTAAGAGCCGCCATCTGGGTTTTCCAAAATACTGCCACTGGTTAATAACATGAAAAATATGCTATTGAGAGAGATGGCTTTCATTATAATTGGGGGGGGGGGGGCAGCAAGAGTAAACCTTTTCTCTACGGTATGAAGAAACAATAGGCATAGATGGGTTCCCACGACATTTAATTTAGGCCTACCCATGGGTCGCGCCTCCTCTTTAGTGTCAGTCAGTCTAAATGTCAGCAAGATTATACCTTCCTAGTCATAAAGGTGGTTATTTCCTGCTGTGAGATCCCCTATCGACTTAATTGGAAATTACGTCCAAAAAAGAAATACGATATCGTATTCCCAAGAACTCACTTGCCTTTGGCTTAGGACTCTAAGTGCATACTCACCCTGAAAGATAGTTCATACTCTGTGAATAGAGCAGTAAAAGCAAATGCACTTATATTGTCAAGTGCATGCCTATGTTTCTTTCAAATTGTGATTGCCTCTGTAATCTAGACAATGGTCAAGAAAGCCTCACTCGAAAAGTCACGGATACTGACTGCTTAATGGATTGGGTTCATTTTTTTCTTCCCATCAGCCCACAACAAAAGATATATGTGTTGGAAACAAGAACGGTCAACACAAGGCGCCTTGAGGGCAACGAATGACTGTTCTAAACGATCAAAATTCAATGGTTAAATGGACCAAAATTATTCCAAGCAAATATGACTCCACGTCTGTGGATATGGGCGCTTCATTGTTGAACAATGACGGAGTCAACAATAGTTGGCAATGACAGACTTGAAAAATTCCTCTGGGTCATCAACAGCCCTGTTGTAGGATTGGAATGCCAACTCGATCTTTCTAAAGGGTAAAATCAAAACTTAGGCCCTCAAAGTCAGTCAATAAACTTGACATATCTCTTCCACCTGATGTTTTGCCCTGTGTGTAACACGTTTTCCCTCTTCTATAGTGGTAGATATTTTGGAAGACAACCTTTATGATCTGAGAGAGGCGGTAAGCAACATCAAAGCACATTTACTAGTACTACTGAATAGAATCATGGGCTGTTATTTCTGATCCCCATGACCTGACAAACGCCTATATTGAGAACTTGTTTTCTCGCTTGTATCTAAATAACAAACACACTGGAGTGACCTGGGGACCCCAAGACCTCATTATGTCCTACAGGTGGGGGCCGAGTTAAAGAGATATGTTCGACCATTTTGGTGAAATTTGCTTTCATGTTCTACCTTTCTCGGTTCTCTTCAAACGTAATCATGTTATACACTCCCTTGGCTCTGCCTGCATCATGTTTGTTCAATGTGTAGTGTTGTTGTCATTTGACAATATTTTATCCTTTCTGAATGAACATGTAGACCGGTAGATGTCAAATCAGTATTTTAACTGAGCATGCTCAGTAATATTTGTCCTCTGGCTAGCACTTTCATGTTTTTTTCTTCAGCCAGGGTTCAGGAAATCATTTTCAACAGTGCAGATGTACAGTTTGCACTAAAAGTATAATAATGGTGAAATTGAGCAAACTTGTACCTGGTGTATGTATGTTGCCTCTTTTTCGTATTACTGTTTCGTCATTCTCACTGCAGACACACGGGCGTAATGAGTCACAATAATTTGCACATCAAATGCTTGGATTATCAAAAATGTTTCAAATTAAGATCAATCATGTGGCACTTTGGAGCTGTTTCATTCAGGATCACCTCCCAGTACTAAACATTATTCCATATTACGATCGTTCATGTGGCACTTTGGAACTCCTGCATTCAGCAACACTTCAAACTACCAAAACGTGCTTCACATTACGATGTTTCAGTGTAAAGGTAGTCTGTTGATTGTCACCGCAAAATCCTAAAAGGTATTTTACATTATGATCAATCGTGTGGCAGTGTGAAGCGGTTCCATTCAGCAGCACTTCAAGATACTAAAAATATTTCACATGACTATCATTCGTTTGGCTGTTGAAGCTCTTCCATTCAGCAACGCCTCAAAATATTTTGACGTACTTTTGTTTTTACCCTCGGCAGAAAAAGTCACAGAAGAACCTTATGATGGACCAGGTTCCTACTGAAAACCAGCTTATTATTATTATTATTATCATTATTATTATTATCATCATCATCATCATCATCATCATCATAATCATTATTATTATTATTATTATTATTATTATTATTATTATTATTATCATTATTATTATTATTATTATAAACTTTTGTATGTAGTTATTTGAAGGCCGTCTGAGTGGCGTCAACCCTGACGACGATACCGCGATATCTAAAAAAATACTGACCGCAGCTTTACCAAACTTTTGTCACAGATATATTTTATAATGAACCCGTTTCCTGTTTAAACCAGCTTCCTCCGAATATTTTAAAACTTTTTATGAAACTTTTAATGTATTTATTTCAAGGCCATCTGAGTGGTGCACAAGGGGACGTTACAATAATACCTCATCAAGGATCCATTGCAGCTTCACCAAATTTTAATCATAGATGTACATTATAGTGGACGACATTCCTATTGAAAACTAGCTTCCTCTTGTTTTTAAACTTGTTATGAAGCTTTTAAAGTATTTATTGAAGGCCGTCTGAGTGGCGCAGAGTACAGTGGTCTCTGTCACAAGAACTTGCCCCAAGAACACGTCTGAAATTGCTCTTTCATTTCATAGACAACAAAATGGAAATTGTATGGAAAGTGTTCTACTGCGAAGTGTCAGAAAAAAGAAGAAGAAGAAGAAGAAGAAGAAGTAGAAAATGAAGAATTGCGGGAAAAAAGATTTTGGGCGCCGAGAGTAATCCGTTCTCTGAACGATATTTTCATGTTATGATGCTCACTTAAACCAAAGCCCCTTATGAAGAAAACCCTGTATTTAGTGAGTGTTACTAACATTTTTATGTTGTGGTCATGTTTGGTGCTAAGACTTTTGCACCTACGTACGTGGTGTTCATTCAGTTCAGATCTCCGACATGTGACTATAACGTTTTAGTGAAGCTACATTTTTTATCTATCTGGACCTACTTTTGAAAATTGCCCTTTTTTTTGGCTGACTTGATTGGTACAAAAAACGTAGTCGATACTGTCATGACGCGCAGTTTTCCTTAAAAACGGTGATACTCGCATATCTGGTGTTGAAAAAGTTTCAGCAACCACTTTTCTGTTGGTTTCACCTTTCATTAGCAGAGCATAACAGTGCTGACTGTGCTGTGTTTTTATTGAGCTTTTGATTGCTGTGCACAATGGCATTTACGAATACTATAGGAGGCACACCTTCAAATTCCACACGCAAAGGCCTTTCCTTCAAGCAAAAGCATGCATGGTGGGGAATCAATATCAATACGATATTTCTAATGCGTTTCATTATTAAACGAACACGCGTGCTTATATTGTTTAACGCGTGCGATAGGAAAAGCAGATGTGCTAATTTTATGCATGTGATGGGAACAGTGCTATGAATACGACATTTCTAACGCGTTAAACAAAATAAGCATGTGTGTAAATTAATGTAAGTCCAAATTATTGGATGCTTCAATGAAATTTATTCTCCAAATAAAAAGATTTTGTAAAGAAACGGATGTTAATTCAGACGAAGGTGATTAATCTCATGTACCTAGTTCAACCAAACTAGTTACTTGTTTGACTGGCTTCTACATAGTTTAACCAATTATTTGCTCTTACTATGTTACATCATATTGTCATGTGGTTCTTCTTTTGTTTTATCATGTACAGTAGAATCTCCAATTAAGACCACCTCCATAATTAGACCACTTCTATATTAAGACCACCGATGTACAGACCCATTTTGTTTTTCCTTAATTAACTTATATCCCCATTAAGACCACATTTTTCAGTCCCTTAGGCGGGCTTAATAGGGAGATCCACTGTAGTTTGAATTATTTTCATTACTATTTTTATTATTACCATTGTTTTTCCTTTTTCCATTGTCGATCACTGGATATTTTGCTGTATTTAATGGCATTGTGTGTACTTGAGGAGAGGGTCTTGTATTAGCCAATGGATATTGCCTAATCCTCGTTAAAAAATCAAGTTTATTCTTGAGCATGTGCTCTATTTTTTATCGCACACGCTAAAAAAAGTCAGCAAGAGTGTATGTTTCATGGCACTGATCCCCACCATATATTTATAAAGTATGTCATAAAACAAACACGTGTGCTTAACACTTATGCTTCTTTTATTTAACGCATGTGAAGGAATCAGTGCCACCAATATAAATACAATACACGCATTTTAACGCGTTTAACAACAATAGCACCAGCGTATATTTAATGGCACTCATCCCCACCATATATTTCTAACGTGTCATTAAACATACACGGACTCTTATTTTGTTTAATGAGTAAAATAATAGCGCCCCTGCTTATTTTATTTAACACTTGTGAGGACATTAGTGCTATAAATATAATTTTTCTAACGTTTGTTATTGAACATATAAGGGCGCTTAGTTTATTTTGTATTGATAACTTTTTTTTTTCACAACGTGGATGACCCAGTTCTTCACAACATACAGACGCACCTGATTTACAAGACACACAGCACAATGCAGAAGTTTTATAGGCAGCAGTGCATATTTCGTTTACTACTAATATACAAAACACCCAGTCTATATTATGTACAATTGAATGACATTAAATACTTGTTTCCTTATTTGAAAGGCCACAACTGCCAGGTAGCATAATTTCTATCAGCCCGTCTTTTTGGCAAGGTTAAGAAACAGGTTTGATGTACATTGGGGGCCAGCAAGGGAGCATAAATAATAGCACGCATGCCTATTTTAATGGGCTTGAAATTTATTAACGTATTCATAAATTTAAGCACACGTGTTTATTCTGGCGTGTGTGGCACAATATCCCCTTGAAATCATTAAGTGAACACGTTGAACTAATATGCATCCTTGCTACTTTTTATCGCAAGCGCTAAAAATATGGTATTTGTGGCAAAAAATCCTCACCATAAGCATGCTTTGATTGTGTCAATTTGGCAGTCCCAAAGAAATTCAATGGTTTAGGTCTTTTTCCTTGGTACATCTTGCATCCAAAGTGCACGAAGGAAAGTTGACTCAGTCTAGAAATAATCAATTTAAGACTAAAACATTTATCTGATGAATGCAACTGACCTTTGCTAAATATGACTTCTTTGTAGCTGAATATTGTAGTTGTTCAGCTGACTTGTGGTTGCCTGAAAAAAGTAACACTCTTTTTTGTAAAACAATTTACTTTGTAAAATCTATATAATTTCTCTTCCGACACATTGTTTTTACGTGGCTTTCCAGAAATAATCTTGTGATGATCTCATGCCAGCAGCACCATGTGTAAACTCATGTCGAAGTTGTGGTCTCCCAGGCTAAGGACGATAGATTGTGGTTGTGTTTGCTATGACAGTCTTTTCGTACGGATAAACGCCTGTGTAACTGTCTTGCAGTGAACATGTGCTTCCGTTTTGTTTATTTGAATGACTTTGATTCTACCGGCCATTTCCACTTATGTGATACATTTAATCATTGTGTGTGTATATATCTGCTTGGTTTAGGCTTGAATCAGTTTGCATTCAAGTCAGTCCACAGAATTTAAGTTAGGATATTTGTGTTTGGATTTACACCAATGTACAGTGAAAATAGAATCCTAAGTACAGAGGGAGGTTTATGCCCATAGTTTATATATAAATTATTTTCAAGGTTCAGAGCTTTCTATGTTTAATGTGTCTGAAGCCTATTCCATTTAAGATGGGTTACTAAACTGCCATTAGGGTATGTTTGGAACGAACTTTCATTTATGTGGGAAAATAGCCCTGCAACCTTGTTGGAATGTCAGTTTGTCGAATGTAGGCCTAAGGTTTAGATATATTAGAACATTTCAACGTCCAGTGTCTTTGGTTGGAATTGACATGGGCTACTTGTAATTGGAATACAAAATTGATAGTCATTACAAAACATTGTTTGCATGGACATAATGTGGGTTAATACTATGAACGCGACTTTGATATGTTAACGCCACTGTGATATTTTTATGGCAGGCGGTTTTGACATTTATTTCTGTTTGGCGATAACACTAACATATATCGCCGAATCATTTAGGAATATCGCCAAATCAATTGGGGATATCGCTAAATCATTTGGCGATATCGGTAAATAGTCTTATTTACTGATATCCGTAAATCATTTAGGGATATCCTTAAATTATTTGAAGATATCCCGAACTTATTTAGTGATATCACTAAATGATATCACCAAATAAGATGTGTTTAGGAAACATTTCCCCCACAAACTTGCCCAAAAGTATTTGACGACTGGTTTTCAATTATAAATGATGATTTAATGACTGTAATTTGTTTTCTAAATAAACAAAATGTTTTGATACAATTGACCATGATATTTAGAAATACAAACTAGAAATGTATGCTCGGGCATGCTGTCTTTTCACTGATATATCACAAGATACGAAACAAGGTTTATGTGATTTATTTGTAGATGATTCCGTAATATAAACTACAGGCAAAACAGTAAATGCAGTAGCAGTCCTAAATCAAACCTAAATGATGTTGGTATTTGGTATGAAGCGAACAAACTTGTGATTAATGCCGATAAGTGTAAGTCACTTGTGACTAATGCCGATAAGCGTAAGTCAATGCTGGTCTCTAGAGCGAGAAAAATGAATGAAAGATTAAGTTTATTAAGTTTATTTTTAAATGAACGTTTAGTAGAACAGGTAAATGAATTCGGTAGTTTGGTATGATCGGTATTTTGGTATGAGTGTTGATGAAAAGCTTTCATGGTACAAGAATATAGAAAAATTACATGTACAAGTGATTGGCAAACTTTCGATTTTAAGACGCTTGAGCAAATTTTTACCCAAGTAAATGCTAAAAAAAGTATTCAAAACCAGTATTCTACCATGTTTTGACTACGCGGATACAGTTTGGGGCACTTGCAGTGAAAATGGAATAGGAATGGCACACAGATTACAGATTACTGCAGCTAGAACAATCACTGGCAATTATGATTATATAAACTTCAGGGATGAAGATTTGGTTCGACAATTAAAATGGCAAGCAATTAAAGGAGAATATTTCACACAGCAAGTTTGATGTTTAAGTGCATCAAAGGGCTTGCTCCAAATTATTTATGTGACCAAATTGATTTTTTTGAGAGACATTAATGTTCACGGAACAGATATAGTTCAAATCATTATGTTCATATGCCTTTTCCTCCACAAAGAAATGATCGTTTTTGTTTGATGGTACCAGGGTATTCAATAGTCTTCTGGATTTTATGAAACAAAGTATTGCTATTTGTGAATTTAAAAGTCGATACAGAACCTTTTATTTTACTTGATGTTATTCGAAGTAGGTTGTAAATATTGTTGCATGTTTGTATTATACCACTGATAGAGTGTTTTACTTTTATTGTACATTGAATACTTGTCGCAGGGCCCCTTAGTAGAATAGTCTAGACTGAACGGGTTACCCTGGGTAAATATATTCTAATAAAATGATATTTAGTCTTATCGCTAAATGGTTTAGCGACATCGCTTAATAAGTGAATCAATGCATTCTGGGTAACAGTACTGTGCCTCTATAGTGATTAGCGCGAAGGAGAGGGCAATTGGACAGGTAGGCCTGATTGTTAAGCTTGACGACAAAATAAATAGTCCGCATTCAGTGTCTTTGTACCATGATAACAAACCCGCTGAAAATGCTGCAGGAGACAATCAATTCTCGATAGAACACTTTGGGAGGGTGAAGCAGTTCCCTCCAAATCGGCAGCCATATTGGACAACAATAGGACAGGAAGGGAAATATATTTAGCAATATTGCTAAATGATTTAGGGACATCAATAAATATATCATTTAGCAATATCATAAATGATTAGCGATATACCTAAATTATTCACCGATATCGCTAAATTATTTGGACATATTGCTAAATCATACACATTTTAGGATATCATTAAATGATTTGGCGATATCGCTAAATGATTTAGATATGTCGCCAAATCATTTAGCAATATCGTCAAATCATTTAGCAATATCGCTAATAATTAAGCAATATCACTAAATATTTAGCGATATCGCTAAATATTTGGAGATAACGCTAAATGTTTTATGGATTTCACAACATATTTACATGTTTACAGATCTCGCAACATATATATACTGCTAAAAGATTTGGCGACATCGCCAAATAGGACTAGATGTAAAGACGGCTTGCCATATGTTTTGTTGTTTGCATGTCCTAATTCTAGAAATGTTTGAGAAAACTGATGAAACATATAGTAAATGAACACAAACGGTTTCTTATTTGGTGATTTTTGTTTGCATTGTGCAAACACGATATTCTTACTCGTGTGCAGATACTGACCATTACACGACGAGAATCAAATGCAGCAATGAATACAGCACAGCGACGGTTTTCTCTGATTTTTGCCAGTACAGAGTTTAAGTTTCATATAAGTTAAGCAGGTCTTGAAAATGTGATGGGCCTATCCCTCCTAACATTACCCTCTTTCCTATACATGCTTTAGAATCTTTGTGCAAATTACAGGACTGTGCCTTGGTTTAGATTAAACTGAGCTCACATGATTGATCTGCTACGTTTTTGATATTTTATGATTTTTAGTCTGAGGATATAACAATACCTATCAACAGTGTAAAAAGACATATACATGCAGTTGTTGCAAACACAGCTGCAGACAGGTCACTATAGTGTTATCATGTTCTGAATTTATAAGATAGCATATAAGATGGCATATTGGTCATTATCTGTGTTCTTCCATTTGCGCCGTTAGTTGATATTTGACAGCTGGCTTTACCATGTGCCTAGAGAAAAAAATGAACATTGGTAAGACTCAGGGAACAAATACATTTGCCCCCCCCCCCGTTTCTGATCTTCTTGTCTTCTTTCCAATTCTCTCGCCAACTCTTGGTGCTTTTAAAGACATAAAGATGTATGGGAGGTAACTACAAATTAAAGTAGATTTGCTTCAAAGCACATCTGTCTGTGTGCTTACAAAGGAAAGTTGTTGCCTTGTACATTCAAATTAAAATTGCAAAGCTACATTACAGAAAGCGAAATTTTTTAATGTAGCAAAATAAGGCTCTTGGCATGAAAAAAACTACTGGTAAAAAGGAAATGCCAGACAGGAAGACAGAATTCTTGGCAAAAACATAATGTCAAGTGTCAGCAACCAAACAAAAATTGGTCACGTAGTGAGAAACTCCAGTTATTTCTAGTATATCTTTAATTGCAACTTCGATTCCCTTATGGATCACTGCTGATTACAGCATGGACTGATTCTGAGAGCTTAGCTCTGACAAAATTGATGATGGACAAACTTAGGATGTGAAGACGGAATTGAGCATCTGCGCATAATAGTTTTGAAGATAGACACAGACCACCTAAATTTTTCAAGTCGCTCTAATAAGTAGAAATCCACATTCTACAACTTTTAGTCGCGGTTCACTGGATGCGCCTAGAACACAAACCTATGAATTGAAGTCGGAATGACACCTCTACCTATAATAATTTTGAAGATATTCAATATCTAAGCATTTTAATTCAGAGATTTATCCTGTTAGCGCATCCAATATACCACAAACAGACGTTGTAGACTTTTCAATTATTACCACTAATATAAATACCCTCCGGTAGTTTTAGAACTGTATGCACTGTCGGGGCAACCTTCTCCCCTAAGGTCCATCTTTCATTCAACAGGGGGGCTTGTCAGGTCCGACTAGCGGTGCTACTTAGTTCATAGCCTTGGGGCGACTTCAGTGTCTGATACAAAATCCCTATTCTGGGGCCCACTGCTGCCTACAACTGTTAATTGTATGGCGTTGTATTTACATTTTGAAGTATGGCGCACTCTTGAAAAGTCTCATTATATACTGTATTTTACATTCATTCGACAAATTAACCTTTCCTTAACACTAATCACACATATATTTAAGATACTTCCTCTTCAAAATATCGAATCAGGACTAAACCATAATGGTTGCCATTTTAAAAATTGTGGATTCCGCACCCAGCGGTTTGAAATAAATGAGGATAGCATTGGGACGATCTTGGGGGGTTATAATACATGAATGCAAAAGTATATATTTTACAAATATTTTAGAGCATCAATAATGGTATGATATGTGCTGTGGCTGCCATTCACTTTGATTATTTTTGTGCCAGTGTCCCACTGCGCTAAAGGTACAATCTCAAAATGTCTGCGATATTCGTGTTGTAGATATTTGTAACCAGGCCCTTTTTAGGCTTTGGTTTCGAGATTGAAGGTGGTGAAGCCCGCCCATGCACAGTACATCATTATTATTTATCATTTATGTACATGATCAAATGTAAATTTGGACAGTGGTTCTATCATATTAGGCTCTTGTTTTCGGAATGGATGTGAGCAATTTTTCCTCTTTGGTGGTTAGGTACTGCAATTTATCATGGATGTGAGCATTTTGCGTTCACTCTTTTTTTCTTTCTCTGGTGGTTAGGCACTGTTTTTTCCCACCAATGTGATGCACCATGTTTACAGTGGTGCTTAATGCATGATTTGTATTGTCAGGGCATCGTGTCACATTTGGCTTTTTAACTGACCATCATAATTGCTTCGGACACAACCGAGCGGGCAGATTAAAGTTTAGATAGTAAGCCATGTTTAAAAAAGTTCTTTAACGACCGTTTGCCCTGGTAACTCGGAGAACGAACACCTGGAACCTAGCAAAATAATCAAATATTACCTTATCGATCACCAAACAATCGGGGCTATGCAGCTATGCTTTTTCCCCTGTCCTGGTTATCTCTCCAGACAAGTGGAAATAAAATGTTGTGTTTGAATTGACTTTACTGCAGAATAAAGCACACGAGGGCCACTTTCTGGATAAAATCTTTCAGCCAGGGTCGATCAATTTTAGGTAAGGGTGGCTTGAAGCTTCTTTTCTTCTTCTTCTTCTTCTTCTTCTTCTTCTTCTTCTTCTTCTTCTTCTTCTTCTTCTTCTTCTTCTTCTTCTTCTTCTTCTTCTTCTTCATTTAGCAAGAATTGGCAGGATTTACTCAATTATTAAAAATTTGATTCATTCTTTTGAAACATAAACTTAGGGTTTACAATTAAATGGAACTTAATTTCTTGGAGACTTTCATAGTGAGGAGAAGGTGTCATCATGGAGTTTGTTTTACATTTCTGGTACAGGATGTCCATTGTTACAGTACTTGTTAGGAATTCCCCAGGTTTGTACAGGTGTCTGGCTGTAACTGTTTATTTTGCAATCACTGGAATTGAATATTTTGTTTCTACCTTAGTTATACACTGGCAAGTGGTTGGACTAATGTGTCCTGTTCAGCTAAAAAGGGTACATACTAGTTCGGGGTTAAGTCACTTTATTTTTATCTGAACTTGGTCTAGACTATTTAGAAATAATGTTTGGTTTGATAGGTATTCTACATTCATATTGAAGCTCTGCATTGATAAGCAGAGGTTCACTTATTTAGCTAATTCATCATTTGCCATGTTCATATTTATCTATTGTACTGTGGGTTATTTTTGCTGAATATTTAGGTTAGACAATGAGCCGCTTCTCAGAGACACATGTACGGATGCAGGCTCTGGAACATGTTCTGAGTAGTTACCCGCTGAAGACTCTTTAATTTATTTGGGCTAATACAGCCTATGTCAAGATTCTACAGGGTAACGTGTATAATATGGACAATAGTACTCCCATATGTATATAGGTTAGACAGGGGCAGGTTAGCTTATGGAGAGTAAAGAGTTCGGATTGCAGGATATAGTAATGACTATTAGGAAGTATTTCTGGACAAAAAGACACAAATACAAATTTGGTAGTATAGAAAGAAAGAACAAAAAAATAAAGAAAGCAAGAAAGAAAGAAAGAAAGATAAAAAAATAATTCATAGAAAAAAGAATGTCTGTGTTGGCAAACAGAAATAATAAACAAATAAATATGCCAAATAAGACGAAGGAAAAACAGTTTTCATCCCTGGGTCTCTTTGGGTCATGTTTGGGAGGAAGAGAGTCAATAATAATGATGTAAATGTGTACATGTAAAGAAGAGGGTGCTCATAATGGATTATGATGTACGCTATGTACATGATTGGTACACTAACCGCAATACCACAAAATGATGTGTACGTACTATGTTAGATGTGGTGGTAGCACACATTTTATTGGCCGAGGTGAAGGTGCCTGGTGGCACCTTCATCGGGACAATTATCAGGATATAAGTGGATGCAATATCCGAGACGCACGGCAGATGAGCATGCGATGAAAATATAAAAGTATTAAATACCTGTGGTACTGAGAAAACTGCGTGAATTCTTGATTGAAGAGATCACGGCTATTTTGCCCTGAGTAATGGTTATAAACTGTGTCGAATCTGTGATATTGGAACGTTCACTTCGGTTTTTAAATTATATCATGTGTTGTGAGCCCCCATGGCTACATATAGAGACACCCATGTTTCATCCAGCATCATTACCTTAGCTCACTATATCACTAGAATTGTAATCACAGTAATCCAACCAAGGTATCCAAACTGTCATTCTGAACGTTAAAAACTGAATTTGGCGCAAACACAGTGCGGCGTGAGAGTAAATATGGCCGCCCATTGGAAACGTTCACCTCATGTTTGGCGCAAACAATTTACTTCACCCGTAATTCAACACAAAAAAGTACGATTTGTCTAAATATATGTAAGATCACATCACAGAGGCAACCAGTTAATTTATGGAGGCGGGAAGCTTACCTCTTGTAGTTTTGCACGACCTGCCATGCACCATAGTTATTTACTAATATTCACGTCGTCAGATTGCTCTACAACTTTGTTTGCGTTCTTTAAAGTCATGTTTCCCACCGTCATAGACAATCACAGCCAGGTCAACAGATGTAGAAATATTTTGTAAACAGTTAAGCTGGTGGTCTGACCCCGCGAGACACTATTTTACCGGACAGAGAACCAGGTTGGACCACATAGGTATGTGCTATCACGATCCATGATATCAAATAACCAGTCCGATTTAACAATATAAATCGTAAAGCAAAATCATGCCAGCTACACCATTGTTCATTATTTGTGTACATGGGTGATGAATTACGATAAGAACTTTGGGGGGTATTTCCGAAGGAAAAAAAGGAGGAATCAAGTAAACATGGAAGATGGGAGCTCATTTGTGATGCCCGTATTAAGAACGCATTCACATGTGAAAATGTAGGATCAACTTGGAAAGTACACTCATGAATCTCATTGCTTTTGCTTTAAAATGAGGCTCGGCTTTCTTGTATTTCCTCATTGGTTCACCTCACCTGGTTCATATACCTACCTACTGTCTGTTAAATTTGATTTATGTAAAACCTTTTATCCACAGTTAGACTTAATAGGAAAGAGAGAATCAGGAGAATATCCTGTGTACGTAACCTTCGTATGGAATAGTATTTCAAGTTTGTCTAGGATCTTGGCACGGGGAAATTATCAAAAAGAAACCAATCTGGCTTCAATTATTTTCCACGAGCAAAGCCAGGTATATCAGTATTCAACACGTCACAAAAGAAAAGAAAGAAATGGAAGAGATGTTTATCTCATTAATTGATGCTACGGCGCACTTCATTTCACCAATACAAAAGTCACTTAAGAGCACATACGTGTTTCCAATATCGTACTTAACGTCGCCTTCCATCTCTCTGAGCGCTCCTCCATCTTTCTGAGCGCTGTTAATTGTCAAGGCAGCTCTAAATGGCGATATATGGCAGAATCTCCAACCGATGACAGCACTCAGAAGTGGTTTTGAGCATTGAGTGAATGGTAAATTTCCCAAACCTATTCTAATCTATTGAAGGAATAAGGACTTCTGTCGACAGACATTTCACGTAGGCATAATAAGAAGATAAGTAACTTGACGAGATCACGACCTGAAGAAGTAGAGCTAGACGTCTGATTGTTCTTGTAGACACCGGTAGGGAGTGAGAATGATGCCGGAAAGCGGACATTGTGTGACAAATGTCTTTGATTTTACCAAAAAGAATTGGTTTACGTAGTTGGGAAATAAATCTTCCATATCCAAGACCTGTGTTTATTGTGTGCATAACATGGGACAGGTGATATCTTCCAGAAACAACACATTTCTAAGTGGATCTCACGTCAAGCAGAAAAACATTCGTATGTAAAACAAGAAATCACAAACTGTTTTGAGTAGAACGCAAATTGGTAAAGATTCGTCTTAAATTTAATACCCATGTTTATTTGTTCAACTTTGGCCAGAGGCCAAGTAGTGTTGGAGCTAAACATTTGTCAAATTCAATTGCCTCTACAATTTCAAGAATTTTTCAAAAGAAAGTGGCCTCAACAGTGACGACCGCTTTTTGACGCGTTGTTTAAATAATTGGATGCAGGAAATTTGCATTTGTTGTTTTGAATTAAAGGGCAATTTAATGAATGAAATACAAATCTTGATACTATGCTATTTATGGAGAGTAAAAACTACCTACTATGCATAATACATATGCAAATATATATATATATGCATACATACTTACACATATCCATGTATATAAAATATACCCATGTCTATAAATCGTGTTCCATAGATTTAGTAGTCTCTATATAGGTTTGGGTGTCTTATGTCTGTGTTAAAGCTGTCCAAAATAATGGAACCGATTTTTTACTGATATTTTAAACTGAAAGAAATCTAGTCAACTATTCTTCCTTACACTTTTTCTGTGCAACAGGGCTGCGGCGAAGCTTCATTTTGTGTGCTTAAGTATTACACTCTTTGTCCATGCATGTGTATGCTTACACGAACACCTTTGGCGGTTAATAGTCGAAATTAATCAGACTTTCACAGCAAAAAAATCAAAATGTTAAGATTTACATCATCATAAGAAGAAATAAGACAAACAGATTGGTCCTCAATTGTTCAAAAAGCGTGAATTGAGAAAATAAAGACACAATATTTATAGAACAGTCGTCCGATCACTTTAGTTGAATATAAAACGTACACATTGCAAACAAATCAAACTTGCTAATATTGATGCCGATTTAATCTTCAGCAACATGTTCTATGTAACCAACAGAATGAGACTGGACCCTACCGTTTAATAGTGAAATAACACATCACGTCTATATAACATGTTACGTGTCTTATCGCCATGATGTATCAGGTAATTCATAATCAAAGCTGTAGGCGTATTGACCACATGAATTGAACATTTATTATTACTTCTACGACGTGGTGGGTAAAATAATAACACCTGTATAAATATGAATATACATACCCGTTTTGCATGATTATATCACGCATCATTGTATTCTTAAGTACGTTTTAATATCCGCGTTGTGATGATGACAAAACAACACAGTACATCATTACAACTGACCATGAAAATGAAACAATAAGACAGGGTCAAACAGAACAATAGTATGTTAGAAATATCAAGGTACAAATAATGGCTTAACTACTATATATCATATCGCATTACTAAATCTTAATTGCATGTTACCTATTGAATAGGACATATGTTCCCTTGACTTAAACATCAATAAATACCTTGCGTTCTCAACACGTAAATTATTAATGACGTCACTTAACATAAGACACAAATGCATCATAATATTGTTTAAATGGAACATCATGTATGTCATAATATTAGCTGGAACAAATGTAAAATGTAATGTACAAACATGTTACGTGCCCTTCAAGTGAGTTCCTTTGCAACATAGGTACTGATTTGACAAAATGCTGGTTTCCCTGGTGTATGTGTCTATGTCTGTGTCTGTGTTTGTAACGGGCTTCTTTGAAGCCAAGCGGAACAAGTTTAACGTGAAAAATTATATAAGGAGCAGATCAAATTGCAATCCATTGAAACCTGGTGTTTGTCTCTGGTTTTATGATTGGTCAGTTGTTCTAAAACGTACTGTTTTCCATACACGATGTCAATTGCAGCATGTATTTGCCTATAGGTTTTAGCATGCTGTGTCTCCTGTGTAAGATATTATGAAATTGCAACAAAAGTCCATTTAACTGATTGAAAGTAAATATTACGTTATATTTACCCTCACGGTTTGACCAATTAGATGGGTCTGTATATTCTTTATATATGACGTCATTGTGAATGCCTGTGTGACAAGCTTCAATGTTGCAGTCTCATTTCGAAAGTGCCCAGGATTCTAACGCTCCATGTTGTATTGCTGTCTAGAACGATTTCACTTATAATTTTTAGGCCAATCTTTCTGATATTATGTGCACGTCTTTCTTTGAAAGTGTGAGTACATTATTTCAAGGTATTTTGTGCAGTTAACTTCATAACCAGTGCTGTGTGAAATTTTGCGTTTCTTGTCTTTGTCATGTTTGACAGAAAAGAACAGTTTGATAATTGCTTCATTCTACTGATGGTTTAAATTATTTGGTCAGAAAGTTTTTAAGCAAGACAATTATACCTATGAGAAATAACAATGTTTTGGGACCAATTGTAGTTATATCTATGGGGAGTGATGCAGTTAACATAATCTGTATTTTTTTTTATGTTTGATGTCATCTTTTAAAAATCAGCAACGGATAATATTATCAATTCTCCTATATTTGTAAAGGCCTAGTGAAAGTTCAAAAGTGAGGATTTATAACGTATTTTAATTTTCTTCTCTCAAGTGTATCACTAATTTTGATCAGCAGACATTCTTCAAGAAACTTTTTAAAAAAATCTGGATACATCTGTGATGTCCATGCTGTGAGTTCACATTACAGAGGCGCCAAGTCTCCCGATTTGGCGAGAGATCTCCCGGTTTTTTCTAATGATATAAATCACCCAAATTTGTCTATCTCCTGCTTTTTCAGCGGTTTCCTCCATTAAAAGTATAATAGGACTCCCGCTTTTTGCAACATTTTTCAGCTTGAGCACCCGTTTTATATGTTGGGCAACTTGGCACCTCTGACATTATCATTGATGCGCGTTGACACTGTTATTCGACTTAAAAGCTGGTGCAGAGTTTTAAGGTAGACTTCATGAAAATATTCTATTGATGACCTCTTAACATTTGTTACGGGTGTCTTGCTTCTGATTTCAACGTTTGTATGGATATTCTATACATATATTTGCAACTACATTCAAAATAATTAAAATAATTTCGTTTTATAAGTGCAGGTGATGACGAGTCCAGCAATCACACGGTCTGTTGGATACGTATGGGTATGTTTTTACGTTGTTGGCTATTTGTACGCAACTACTATAGGGTGCACCTATTACAATATTTTGTGACGTTCATAATAAAGGTTTGGTCAAAACATTTTTGGCGTATTAATCGCCTTGGTCACACTTTACACAGCATGCCGGAAATTGGATGACGACCTTTCTGTGGTAGTGGTTTATTATTATTATTATTATTATTATTATTATTATTATTATTATTATTATTATTATTATTATTATTATTATTATTATTATTATTATTATTATTATTATTATTATTATTATTATTACTAATTTCACAGATGGTTTGCATTAGGAATAGCCCGATCTGGTAATGGCACTAAATTATTCTAATATAATTAGAGAGTGTCATTACCATATCCAAACCGTAGTCCTAATGAAACAATCCAAGTTATGCAAAACCTTCTAATTATATGCATATACACTTCACAAGTAGTAGTGGCCATATGAAGATTTGGAAGAGCCTACCAACTATGCCATGGTCAGTTATCGCCTTTTAGAAAATTATCATGTCCTGAGATATGAATGTTTGTGTTTTTTTGTTTTTAAAAGCGTGCAATAAATCTGAAATAAACGTTAGTGGTTTTTATGCCTCGTCAAACATCTGTTGTAATTCTTTGCATCTTCTGTCAAATTATGGTGGTGATTTATGGTGGTGATATTAGAGTTAGTTATACTATTGACTAATTACGTGCTTGAATAATTATCGCACGGAAGTTTAATTTTCGTGGAGCTACATACAACAAATGATGCATACAACACATATTCTTTTGTAAAGTTAAGCTTACAGGGCAGATCTAATTGTTTTGCGTTTGCTGCTTCTTTAATCAATTTTCATGCTACGGGTCCATTTCTGCGTGTCTTACCGATCATGCTGGTAGGTGTGAACGTGGCTGCACTTAATGATCTAATGACCAGTGCTTTCTGTACATGCATGCAATCTGCAATTTCACTTCAGCTTTTTTAGGTAACCCGCCATTGTGATTTTTTTAAACACAAAATTTAACTGATTTGACATCTCTTTTCATGCAGGCCTGTCGAAATTTTCGTTATGATAATAGATGTATGCTGCACCTTGTGTGTTGCCCATATTTGGTTGGCAGCTGCTGCTAAATTTTTTCTCAAAGTGACCTGTTGACAGCGTTCAGAGGCTTCATTGATAATAGTAAAGCTGGAAGCAAATGAACCGATTTGATGTATTTGGAACATAATCGTTTATCTGGAACAAATGTTTCTGCACATACACCTGATGGTGACACTTCCTGTACCTACCGAAAAAT
Organism: Hermodice carunculata; assembly: GCA_964020975.1. NCBI lineage: Eukaryota > Metazoa > Annelida > Polychaeta > Eunicida > Amphinomidae > Hermodice > Hermodice carunculata. The sequence goes on along the minus strand of OZ026615.1, from coordinate 54,349,725 downwards.
GTTTTACATTTTCATCGTCATTGAAAAAAGTTAAAATTTTTATTCACTCACTCTACATACGATGAACCTCAGACCTACACCTACGTTCAAAATATGTACAATAGTTTGAGTTACTAAATTTGGGTGCATCGAGCCCAAAGTAGTTGACGGAAGCTGTTGTCTCAGTCCAAACGTGGGACTTAAAGTGTACGTCCCAACAGGTATTAACGAGCAATACATGATATAGAAACATGCATTGCCTTTGTTTTGAAACCTGCTGATCTGATTAAAAACAATTATGTGCAAGCAAGTTAGCGTCTTACAAACGCCTCTTCTCTCTTACACTTAAGTTTTTGTAGATAAGCCATACATTTGCTTTTGGTCAATATTAGGGTCTATACCGTCAGAGTAGTTTGCGTTCGTCGTCACTGCTATGAGTAGATATTTCCAGCACTAGAAATAGTAAAGCATGTAGCAGCAAAACAATTTGAGGACTTGTACACATATTACAGCGTACATTCCTACATGGTATTTGCCATTGTGTGATGCTAGTATTCTATCTATTTGTTTTGAATGAAATTATCCCTTTCAAGTGAACCACTGAATACCCGGTCAGTTATAAGGGTGGAGATATAAGGAACCTACACTATTTTCACGTGCACTGTGTAAAAAGTAGTTTTACTCCAAGGGGACGTAGAATTCGCCGGTCCACCATACATTGTTTTGTTGAACTATATGGTGGTTAAATATGGCATTTTAAAGTGTAGAAACATTATGCTAGTGCAACATTATTATACACTATTTTCATAAAACACATTTTGGTGATATGAAATCTTTAACATTAACTATTTCATTGCTGCTTTCAAAGAAAGTCATGCTCATCCAAATTATTACAGTAATTCTCATATAGGGTTATTATTCAAATACCAGTTACCATATATTTCCAGAGAAGACAAGAGAGGTCTGAGCCAACAGCCTTCCTAAGTGTTCTGAAGCAAAGGTGTGCGAGGAAAGCTGTTTATGTAGTCCAAAATTTTGCATTGAAATGATGATAAAACCCCACTCTTAATACTCTGTATCACACACACACACACACACACACACACACACACACACACACACACACACAAACCCAGATCGAAACAGAAATTTGACAAAGCGGTCCTGGTTTATTTAAACCAATAGTTTTACAATAGTATTGGGAGGAATTGCAAATTATGATTATATTTGTAGAATTTTACGATGATTGAGGGTATTATCTTCAGCGAATATATATTCTTGAAACAATCAAGAAAACCATATTTTCAGAGTACACCATCTCATGTTTCAATGGTAGTCCTTCAAAATGAATAGGTCCTCAATATTACTTCAACATAAGATTTAATCACAAACTCTACATAGCTATATATCAAACTTGAGCCAATTTTATTATATTTTGAGCATTGACATATAATGCCAATTATGTACAACAAACACAATACCAAACTATTCAGTACCTTATATTGATTACAACTCATTCAACAAGTGAAAGCCTTCATTATTCATTTTTTGATAAGCACTTTAAACTCTTTTAGAGCCAATATCAACAAAAGTTAATGTGCTCTGAATAAACATAACGATACAAGATTCATAATCTTTGAAAGCAGACCTTTGGTTCGAATATCAGTATAACTACAATGGTAAAGAGCGCAAGAGCGTGAGAATGATCCAGGCCAACTACTTTCCTCGGCGCGCTTTGGGCCTATTGCACGTCAAGTGCACCACAGAAACCTGTTATTCGAGCCAAAACATATGACAAAGAAATGATCCCAGTCAAATTCCTTGAATTTTAGAACGTTTGATTTTCGGTAATAATGATGATTATAATTTAATTACTTTTAAGGCACCATTATCTAACCGGCCACTCACTGGCGCTGTACATCCACATAAACCTAATTAAAATTTAAATAAAACCAATTAAAATTTATGAATGTCATGAAAATAAAATATTGAAAAGTCCTGTTTCCGTACGACTGCCACATTCATTATTTTAAGCAATAAGAAGACAAATTGCTACTTCAAAATAAATTGAACTATCATGATTTCACATCAACTTAAATGCCTTTGAATCACTCAGGTTTTTGTGGTGCCAGTATCAATTATGACAGGTGTTTGATCTAGCCATGATACCTACTCTCGCATTTATTGATAGCCTGCTGTTATGACACAGGCCTTACGTCACGCTATCCCAGACACAGGTATTGTGTGCGGGACAGACATAGGGGTGCATTATGATAGCAATCTGGTTCTGCTCTTGTGCATTGTAACAGGACCCTGACTTTTACTGGCTTGATGATGCCCATACACAGCGTGAATGGCGCGTGTTTTTATAAAGTGGCTTCATTTTGGCAGTAGCAGCTGCCACTGGGCGGATACAATAGCTTAACAACAGACCCTCTTCATTCAAGTTGAATAAAATACATGCATATATAACTGACATTTTGACAGCTTCAAGTTACAGAATATTTTATTCCAGCGAACCTTTACAGTTTTCTCAGGAAATGTATTAATCATTGATTTTACCCTCGGAGTTTCCACACTCCCGCCATTCAGAATTTCAGCGTTTTTTTTTATTTAAAAAACAGATCAAACCGTCCGGTTAATAGTAACGTATGAGGCCGTGCTACTAAATTTACATGAATATACGGGTCATTATTAAGAATGCAAATAACAGTCTATTGTTCAATGCAACAACTTGACGAACAAGGTAAGGCATACCAAAGAAAACCTACTCAATTTTTCTGTTTTGTTTTTGTTGGAGGGTTTGAGGGTGGTGAGCTGATACCAGACTCGTTACGTCACACGCTCATTTTCTTAGGTCGCACCTTGTGACGTGCCAGACAGTGCACCATTGGATACCTTCAGGGCGAATTACGACTTTGATCCAAAGTTGGCTTATGAAAGTGATTAATTGGCTACTTTGTGACAACAGACCTCGGCTGGTGATTGGTCTATAAACTGACAAATAAGGACCTCCCTTCTTCATGACTAATAACGAAAAATACCTTGTCATTTTTTTTTTAAGGAATATTAGTATTTTGTTTATTTCCAACGTCTTGTGTGTGGAACACTCGTCAGTAAAACCGCTTTTTCTTTACCCTTTTCTCCCTTGAATTAGAATCATGTCAACAGCTTTTCATGGTGTAGTAGTGCCCAACCGACGCCAACGAACGCTGTTGACCTGAACCATGTTATCTAGATAGGTATCATCTACAAATTCGTCCAGATTGTTTCTCATTACTGTTGAAATTAGTCTAAAAGATTGAAACAGACGACATTTGACTATCGGCCGGTTGTGGCCAGTTTAGGGTGGAGGACGGGTTAATAGTAACCTTTATGATACATTTCTGTTATCGGAGTTAAAATACTCAGACGCACTACCATTTTTTAGGGGTGGGGGTAGGGTTAATTGTAACTTCTATGATACATTTCTGTTATCGAAGTTAAAACAGTCAGGACGCACTACCCCTTTACATTCTATGTATTTGATTCCATATCTACACCACTGCCACACATGTTTTGTTAGTGAACGCCACCTTAAACACATATATTCACCATATACAGATTGCACAATGATTTGAAGAGAGTTTTGTTGCACTAGCACATCTAGCGTTTCTCGTCCACCAATAATTTGAAGTGCTATGTGCTATGATAATTCTATCATATGATATCTCGTTAGTATAATGATGTCGCATGCCTTCACTGTGAACGATTGAAACAATCCCAATATATAGCGTGTCCTTGCTATATAGGTAGTTGCATGAATATACATTTTAATGGATGGATGAGTTGCTTATTATCTTTGAAACATCGAACTTAATATATAGGTTTATTTTGTGGTATATCATGTTTGGTTGGGAATCACAGATTTTACATAAACAGCACTATGGGTCTCATGTTTTAAATAATTTGACAACCAAATACAAAATCGACGAGTAGTTTTCCCAGCAGCAGATCAATAACCTATAGACCTCCACACACTGGCCAAATGTACAGTGCACATACGGGGTGGTGTTATACGTGGACATCATTTTTCACACGTAACTGTCGCACTTATACATTCTCGACTCCCAACACGAACCAGTTCAGCTAACTTGGACATCTTGTAAGTCGGCAACAAATCCTTCATAAATAGAGTTCCATACTGGACAACATGAAATAATTCTATTATTTGTCTTACACTCTGGGTCAAATAATGCTGTTTTTGATGGGCTTACCAATATTTTTATTCGAGTTGTGGTTTGTGTGCATGAGTCTCCCGCTCTGTTGATCGTAACCCCGTACAACTTATTTCCCACAGCCACAAAATGAATGGTTACAAGGTAACACCACGTTTTACTCATAGTTAGTATTTGTTTCTCATACGCCGAGAAGACTTAGCTTGTGAGATCATGGCTAAAGGAAAAAGAAAGTCAAATTGTCCTGTAGGAACAGTTACTTGTTGAGCTTGTTCATAAATATAGCACCACTGCTTACATATATGTTTTTGTCGGATCTTCTGTCTAAAAAGCACGGACATTTTTTTCACAGAGTAAAAATTGGATAGACTTTTCCAGATATTGCACTTTCTACCTCCCTGTTTTATCTTGCATGTACAATGGAACTATTCAAAGGTATAAACATATGTTTTATGGGAAACAAAAACGGTTTTAACAACAGATAGGCCTTCAAGATTTATTCCAAACATACTATTTTGTTTTCGTCAGATGTAACAAAATTCAAGTTGCCAGAAGGACCTGATATCACCATAGCATAACTTGGGGGAAAAAACATACGTTTGTCTATATTGTACATACACTTCCATCATTTTTTGTTTTTGTTTGTGTGTGTGTGTGTGTGTGTGTGTGTGTGTGTGTGTGTGTGTGTGTGTTGTTCCGAAAGTCATGTTGTTGACATTGGTGCATGGAATGTGGATGACCAGCAAATTGTCTTACTAGCTGAAAGAAAACAAATTTGAAACTAATTTGCAAGCTAGGTAGAAAGGCTATTGATATCCAATTTAATTCAATTAAACCCTGTGAGAACCGTGTTCAACAGCAACTTGTGCACGATCTGGTGCTAAATCATAGATAGCGCCTCTAAGAATTGCCTTTGTGTTTTCCTTGGACAAGCCGGTCAATGCTGTCAGTTAATGGGAACCCTTGTTGGTGTTCATTGAAACTATATCTAAGACCCAACATAGATCGAAGTTTAAGTAGCTGTGACCGCTGCCGTATGAAAGAAACACAACCCGTGCCAAAATGGTTGACTCTTAGAAGGTACACAAAAGAGTGGTGTACCGGACCCTATATTCAATTATGGCAGCGTCATCCGTAGAGTATATATTTCGAAAAAACAAGGGAATAGTCTACCGTTGGTACATGTAAAACCTGATACACGAGACGCACAAGCAGCAAGGTTCACCCATAAATTAAAATGGTCTGTTGCTCTCAGCAAAAGTAAAGGTATAATGTTTACGATTGATAAAGAGTACAGGTTTGCTTTCATACTCTGTCTTGTTCAAACTGGTGGACAGGAATCGGTCGACTAGTCACGTCATATGTCGTCTGTCCCGTCTTTTCCCAAAACGGTCACACGGGGGAAAAGCTTCCTCTTTTCAAAATTACTGCCAGAAGGTTACTCGCGTTAACTTATTGCTGGTCAGAGTATGACCGAGTTTATAGCTTCTCTTGGGCCAACCATCATGAATGACCTTACATACAAATCTCAGCAAAACAAATTCTAGTAACTAGAAATGTAAGTATAAACAGGGACGTGTCTATAACACGTCCCTGGTATAAACGTCCATTTACATCCGGGCGCCTTTGGGTGATTTGAGCGGGAAATGGTGAAATGAATAAGTTCCTAGGGTCCCCTACTTTCCTTGGCGGCTTCAACAGCCGACGAAAGCCGTAGACTAAGTTTATTATCTTTGAAAACGTAAGCTGAAACATAAATACCCCACAGGCCTAAGACGTATTTCATTTAAAAAAAAGATGCAAGTAGTTGTTGCATTGCATATATCTAATTGCACACACACACACACACACACACACACACACACATCTATCTATCTATCTATCTATCTATCTATCTATCTATCTATCTATCTATCTATCTATCTATCTATCTATCTATCTATCTATCTATCTATCTATATTGCCCCTTACTGTTGAGAAGAAGGCTTAGTCAATAACTTTCCTTAAAGTGGGTTGGGCGCAATGCGCAATGCCCGCCCCAAGCAAAGCTATTGACTTGAGGCACGCCATCATGACAGATCTTTACAATTCTAAGCAAAAACGGTTTTGTTAAAATTGAATTTAAGTACAAACATTAAAGCAGACGACAAACTATGCCAAGGTGCTTTGGGAAGATAAGAACGAAACATTGTTAAAGGTTTTTTGTTTTTTGTGTGTTTTTTCTCTATGTGAAAGAAAGTGTGTGGCTCTTTATTTTCATATTCCCACAATGAAGATACAGAATGATCATGAAGTACGGATAGCTAGAGCTACATGTAAACGCAATTTGTACTTCTCTGCTCGTTTCGCGGACAGAAATCCACCTAAAATCGTAGAGGCGGAACTTTAGACATACTCCCATTAATCAGTTGACAAAGATTACAATTCAGCCCCAAAACTGCCTAAGCAACATCAACGCATCATAAATTATTTCCACAGACAGCGCAATCATCTGCTTGTAAGGCAGTGGTTCTGTAAAAATATGTTTGTTTTCAGTAGCAAAGTTTAGGTCAAAAGACGCAGAGAACTTAAATGTCGATGTACACCCTTCATCCTTCAACCCTCGGGGCTCTTAAATTCCACCCGGCAAAATTACAGGCAAGGCATAAACTAGCAATTATACATTTATGATTTCACGTTTTGCTTCATATCTCTTACGGCCACTTTGTTCATCATGGTAGGTGCAACAATGAATTATTGATCCATGCATGATCTTAGTTTTTTCCTTTGATCCTGTCCTTTATTTGCTGAGAGATGAAAAATTAAAGGTGTATACGCTGTCTAGTCCTCATCACAAAGGTGTGTGAAACGTGCGTAGCTGAGAGGCTGGGCCTTCATTTATAATCCTCACGAAAAAGTTTCCATGTGTTAAATCAGGAATTTTCCCATTTAATGTAACGTGCGTCGTGGTGATTTCCCAACAATGACAAGACTCTTGCAAACGGTCCTCGTAGCTTCAAAATAATAGAAGTGGCCCAGCTTATTGAAATAACGGCAACCCCTGTGTTTGGAGGGAGGCACATATTTATACATTGTTTGTGGATCAAGTCAACACTATCTTGGAAATAACATGTAACCGCCCTTTTCGGTGGGTCTGTATGTTGTCCTTTGAGGGTATTAACAACGACCGCTTGTAACTTATTCTTGTGCAGCTCCTGCATCGTGTGAAACTTTTCTGGGATTTCATTAACAGATAATGCAGATAAGCATTATGCTTTGTGGTAACACTTTTAACTACTAGTATCTGTATGCACAAAATCTATTCCATGTGTGCGTGTGCATTTCTGTTTTGCTTAATTCAAGCTTGTTTGTACCGAGTACATATTTTGCTTTTCCTCTGCGAGAGGCAGCAGTTCTGTAACTGAAAGATGCAGTTGTTCGCACAAAAATGGCACCGCTTTTTGTCAATTTTCCACACAAAGTTGTGTTTTTTACTCATTGTTGATTATTTTGGTTGAAATTTATTTCAATACAACACACTCCGATTGACATATCCGCTTGTTATAAATGAATTTGTAGAGAGATATTTAGAATAAATTATGTCCCACAGTGATGATATGATAATCCATTTGTCATCTTAAATAATGTCTTTTTTTTTTGCAAAAATAAGGATTTTTATATAGGCATATGTGCACCTGAAAGGTAAAAGTTAAAATACATCATTGGCCACTGAAAGTAACTATCTATTTATTTTTTCTTTGTTTCTTTTGTCTGCCGGGCATCACAACACATGTACTGCATGTTGAAGTATTGTCGTGTTCATTCAGATCGTATTACAATTTGACACGCCAATACATAGTCAAGACAGTACAAGAAAAAGATTCGACCCCCTATCACCGATGACTTGATGTTTCAAAAGGGCGGATCATGGGGTATATCTCAGTATCTTTGTTTACACACAACGCTGGAAAAAGCAGTTGGGCTTAGGGAAGCAACGTTCCAAATCATAGCTACAAAGATAGCAACAGAGCACACCGAACTTGTGCACTATTAGGAAATTAGTCATTGTAAAATGGCCATTAATACGTTGAATTCCCGCTGATAGAGACACACTAGGGCGTTTATGAGAACATGGATACCACACAACATAAGTGCAGGCGACCACGGTGTCGGACATGTCGGAGCCAGGTTAGAGGAATCAAAAACTGTACGGGCAAAGATCATGCCCACCATATGTTTACCGGGCCCAACATCATCATATCATGTATCTAATGACGGCGATGCATCACTTGCTTCAAATAAAAAGTACAAATGTCATATTGCTTCTTTATGCCACAGAACAAAGAGGGTATTTTTTTTATAATATAGAGGCTGTCCCTTTATACAATTTTTATATTTGTTAGCCCAGCAGCAGGACAGCTCCCAATGCCCCAGAAGATTGCAGTACAAAAAATGTAGGTCTGAGTTGTGCAAAAAACACGACTTCAGGGGCAGTGCTGACTTCTTTGATACTAAAACCAGCTTTTGGCCTAATGTCTGTGGTAGAGTTCGTCCATTGGTTATATATGCAGTCTAAATATTAAGCGGATGTGTGTATTTGTGAACTACACACGATCTTGCTCTTTTAAGAAAGTGTGTGCGATTGAATAAAAGTGCGTCTAAATTCTCCTCCACACATGTATACAAAAATGCTTCAAAGAGGTAGAGGCCTGCACATTGTGTCTTGTGTGAGTTCCATCCATTGATCCATAAAAGGTATGCCCATGTCCATACTGTCCGTTTTGAAATGGTGTCCGTTTGGAGTCCAAAAGTTGCCTTCTAATTTCAAATCTTTTTCCTCTAGATATTAGCCGGTGTGACAGGGCAAATGCTGAATCAACGAAGCGTGGACATTAGGGGAATAAATATGAGACCCCCTAACGTTTTATGAATAGTATTCCATTAAAAACAATTACACTTTTCGAGAACACTTCAACATATATATATATATATATATATATATATATATATATATATATATATTTAACACGTCAACGTATATATAGATTGGCTTGTAAGCCCATGGCTCATGGAAATCATATAATACTGTACTGTACAATTGCGACATTTACGTACTTTCTCGCATACTCATATATATATATATATATATATATATATATATATATATATATATATATATATATATATGTGTGTGTGTGTGTGTGTGTGTGTGTGTGTGTGTATGTGTGTGTGTGTTTGTGTGTGTTTTATATACAAAAACGTATATTAGCAATATTAGCTGACGTCTGTTCGTTCGCAGAAAAAAATCATTGATGTCCTGTACTGCTAAAAGACTGGTCCCACATGGATCCATTTCTATTCGGGTTACATATATCTGAAAAAAAATAATGAAAACTTCACAAAACTACAATCTTGTACACTAACGGTTCGACTAGACTTTGTCTTTAATTAAAAAGTTTCTGATCACAGAATTTCATTCATTTATCACCAAATAGTGGTACATAACATATAAATCTAACTTGATCCATGCGATGACAGTTACGTGGTTGCTAACAATAGCTGTATCCTATCGACTGAAACGTTTGGGATGGTTATGGTGACATGTAAAAATTGAACCGGGAATGAGACCAGAACACACACACAAAGTTATATGTACCTGATGCTTAAGCGACATTTAAACGACCTGGATTGAACAAGGTGTACCACACACACAATGCGAACTGACATCATCGTATTTTCGTTAAAAGCAAGGCAAAGCAGGCGACAGTACTATATAAAAACGAACTTATGTAGCCTGGGTCACATCAACAGCTGGGTGTTGTCGTGAGTTTCGGGAGCCTTGAAAGACTAACTGATGTGCATTCCAAGCACGAAAGTATAACAATTCAAGTTAACATTGCTTTCAGTGCAATTTGCGTGTTCCACTATAACAGTGAACAAAAATCATTGCGGAGACAATTTGAACAATGCCATCTTTACCTTTAAATACTGTGCTCATAAACTCACAAGTATTTCTATGTATGTTGCTTGACTTCTCTGTTTGTGTGTGTTTCTTGCGTGCTTCTCACATTTTCTCATGTTAAGTTTCAATAATTGTCACAGTGTTGCATGTAGCTCCTGTTGTGTCTTAAGTAATAACCTCTCGAAGGGCTAATTCAGGTATTTTATCCTATGTTCAGGCACATGTCAAAAACAAAGGCATATAATTAGTAACTCTGCATGTAGCACATCTACATGTAGAAAAATGCTTTATACTGGATCTATCATATCTCTCAAGCGAGAAAAGATAATTGCCCAGACGTGAATCTCCTAAATATAGCCGGCCATCCTATCAACCCAGAGACCACATGCTTTTGCCCACGTGCTCTGGACCTCGTGGCACATAGATATGTCAAAACACTAAAAGTGGACTGCTAAATGTGCAAAACCCTCGTAGACGTGGTTTTTAGTGCGTAAGATCTGATCCAAAGAAACTGAGCACAGTCCAGTTGCGTTTAGTCCGGGCTGGATTTAATCCGAGGTGGATCCAATTCTACTAGGGCTTAATCCATTTTTCAACTTCGTTTAGTTCGGATTTATCCATTGAAGTGGATTTGATCCCAAATACACAGCTGGGTTGCCTCAAGCCAGAAGGAAAGTGTTTCAAGAAGACTAAGATTGTCATGAAGCAGAGTCCTCAAGTGACACTTCAGTATTACGCTTTACGCTAAAGTATATCACCAGTGGCATGGTTATGGATGGTAGGTGAATACCATTTTTGTACCTACATTAAAATTATTTTGAATTGCTCTAATTATAACTGTAAGTTGCGTTGGTTTATTCTCACGGAGTATGGATTTACTGCACGGTAGGTATACTTGATCTGGTATACTTGAAATGGTAACCCTTCTGATTATTATTTTATGCATCTGTCGCGATCTGAACATCTGGCCTGCAGTGTGTATTGGCCAGCCAGTGTGTCACTTTTCAGCTCTGTAATCCAACTGAGCTAAAAGGTTGTTGGGTGAGTTTTGTTGTGATGTTAACTTATCAAATGCTGCCTTCTTTTGGTTCGACCAGATATATAGCTGTGGAAGGTATCCCGATATTTATGATTAAAATCTATTATTACCTCCAATGTATTACTCAATTAGGAACCAAATGTACTGGGACACTTACATGAAATACAATAGCAGTTTGTTTAACATGTATTCTCTGCTTATCTTATTCTCTAATGATAGCTTTATAACCTGCTTTTACTACAGTTCATACCACAGTTGCGTAATGTATCTAACAAAACGAATAGGTACGAAACAACCCAGGTGTGCTAATCAACATTCTACGTTAAAATATTGTATAAAGCTTCATATACTGAGTTTCTGTGCTTTTCGGTCACAGATTGCCCAAGTTCGAGTTTGAGAGATATTTAGACCTCTAACGAATCGGGTTATTGCGTTAATGTTAGCTGCAGGCTCTCAGTCTGCCAAGGCTTCCAACCCAATAAAGTACATGCGAAATTTGCATATTTGGTTTGAAATAAAATCTTTCAGTTGTTTTCATAAAAAAAAACAGTGTTTGACACGGACGTGTACTTAACAACAGCAAACGGGCCCATCGTGACGTCTTAAATGCTTATGGTGAATATGTAACCTTTGGACAATGTTCGTGCAAGTACAAACTGTATCGGTATTTTGAGACTTTAACGTGTGTTCATGTGTCTGCATCTGCAGCTATATCCATAATTAGCTGTATGAATAATCTGTTGCTATTTGTCCTGCGACCATTTCGGTTTAGTTTGCAACTTGCAAACCGAGGAAATGTGAGTCTTGGAGATAAGCAATTTGTGCTGTTCTAACCCTTCCCTGCCAAGAATAGAAAAGGTCAATAGGTTTCTTTGGAAAGGAAAGCTGTTGCCAGAAAGCATGATGAGCTGGTAAGTCTCATCACCAATTCTCATGCAAAATATGTCGCACGAATGAAAAGGTTAAGCACAAAGTTGTTGAGCAGACGACATATCACCTTTTGGCTTTTGGGGCTGATTTGACCGGGAAAGGTTTATCTAAACAAGTGGAAAACTCTTCCTTTTCCCCCGTCTGACGTCAGTACACAATACGTTTTTTTCAGCGAACAGGGGTCACAATAAAAAAGAAACATGTTGAAGTTGTGTTCATACCAAAGATGTCTTTAAAGGAGCCGCCTGCTCGTCGGAGCTATTTGGAATAAATGGGTTTAATCAAAGGATGTCATTGGTGGTTCAGCCGTTCATCTGATCTTTGATTTCCCTGTGAACTCTAGACCAATGTGAGAAATAATGATATGTTGTGCAAATAGGCCTATTTGATCTTATCCAGACGGTGCAAATTTATTCAAGAAAAAGAATATAAATCATACTAAATAGCAACAGCTAATTCCGTTCTTAAAGATTTGGATAAATAATATCTCGGAAGTCCATCCACCATCAGTATAGACACAAAGACTACTCCCCTAAGATGCGCTACTATGGCTCTGTGTTTGTTTTACGATACAAATGCTATATCCCTGCATCATTTGCTTGGCATACTTGTGGGCGGGAAACATGGAGATTTTGGCGATTTGAATTGAAAATAAAGACACCACAACGGCTTCTGGGAGAGGGAATAGCAGTTGAAATTGTGTGTACCCTCGGCACAACCGTAAAGACAAACATATCCGATTTAAACTGGGGGTTGTAAAATGTGACACGGCAAATTTATAGAGACAGCATTTGTGAAGATGGGAAAGAAACCTTTGCGGCTATTGTAGCTTCAATCTTTTTCCTGATCTATGAAAATGTTACTCGGGTAACAATGTAAATGAAACCCCTTTCAGTCTACCCTTTGGAGATCTTGCATGTTGCGAAGTGGAACAATGAATGTGTACATTTAATTCGCCGCTTTGCCATCTGACAAACTCAAGAGATGAAAGGATACGGAATAGATCCACCTTTGGAGTATGGAGCATAAAGATCTGGCTTTTATCATTTTGAATCTGGTAACTCTTAAAAGTTCTCCTCTGCCTGATACGCACGGCAACATTGAATACATATCTGATCCGATGTGAGTTAGGTGGTTTTTTTTTTTTTTTTTTTTTGCGTTGTCAACAATGAAATGAAGAGTGATATTCCCAAGATATGACAAAGAACACGGACAATAAGATGTGCTTTTGCGTTGAGCAACCCTCATATCTAAAGTGATGTGCATCTGGTAAATCTATTTCAGTCAAGAGTAACCCTTTGCCTCCCAATCAAAACAAACGTCTTGCTCACCTGAATTATTAAAATGTGTCCAGATTGAACTTCAGCCAAAGAGTCCGTTCATTGAAGTATATGCATGTGTGTTAATGCTAGGATGAAAACAAAATGGTCTCGATCAACACCTCCTTTCGGCGCTCTTTTGAAGTATTACCTTCAAAGCACACCGAGGTGACTGGTTGACACTATCTACAATTTGGCATGAAAGGAGTTAACCATGCCAACGAAACTGCGCGAAAAGCGTTCAATGCAGTGCAAAGACCGAATGCGCATTTGAAAGAGCAGAGAAGAAACTGAAAATGTAGATCAGTGTCGATATTTTCAAAATTCATCTGACCCGTGTGTGCACATTCCGTGAGCGTAGGTACAACTTTTGCAATGACCAAAGGTCGAAACATGTCCGTTGAAACATGCTGGAAGTCAGAAGATTTTGAAGAAGCAATCACACATGAGAAATTATACAAATGGTCTCCCCTGGAGGCATAACACACGGCACGTTTATATTAAATGAGTCTTTATAACGCATGCATGACCACAGGGTTACGTCACTAGCTTAATGATGTATCACTAAAACATGTGTTTTACAAATTGATAATTAATTAGCGTGCTTTAACTCACATCAACAGCACAGAGCCATATGTATTCAGTACATTTGGTACTTTCAAATTCACATAAAACATTGCGGCTATGATGTGATGATAATAATGATGCCAAAAGCTAATTCTGTACCGTCTTTGTGTTGTTGCCTGAGTGAAAATGATAGCAACAAACTACATTTCTCTGTGAGTGACGACTGGGAAAAGTCACTAGCGACATACCTCATGAATTATAACTATAATCTCCATGTCGGGGTTATGTTAAACTTTACTGAAGTAGGTTTTTGCACGAAATTCCAATGGAAGTGTGGCAAGAGAAATTCATCACCTGGGCAAAAGGTATTTGCCAGATGAAAAAAAAATGTATAAAATACTATAATTGCAACAAACAAGCAAAACAGTAAAGTAATATATCAAATATACATTTCCTGCCCAAGAGGTTTGCAGAGGACACCACCAATTTGTTTTGTTTTTTTCTTTGCCACTCAAATATCAGGTTTTAGAATTGATAGATAATATACATAGAGGTCTATGCAGCTACCGAAAATATAAAACAAGACAACTTCAATACAATCACACATACATACATCTATGTGTGTGTGTAAGTGTGCATGTATGTAAAAAGAGGACATCGTGTTTATAGATGAATCATCACATGATTTCAGGCATAGAACTTTTGTCAGATCATCTTCGAACATACGCTATGCTATTCCAAGTTGGAAACGCCAGTAAAAGAATTGGTTCATCAGGAAAATATTCAGTTACTGTCCATCGAATATCAAGATTTGAACTTTTAATATTTAACGCACAACACTAGTACTTCTGATATCCACATTTACAAATAGTATACAAGACGTAAAGCCCAATCAAACACAGAAAACCCATTATTTCAATGAAGAAATTGACATAATGATGTTAATATCTTATAATTTAATTGCAACTGTTAGTGCAGAGGGTTCTCATTATTAGAATGATAATATTCCTTGATACTAATACATAACATGAAAATCGAACCTTGCATTATCATTTAGCATGCAACAGAGAAGTCAACATAGATTCTGTATTTTATTCTGTCAGGAAAGAACGGGTTCACAAAGCTAAATGACGTGATCTGAACCATTTTCACCCTCCAGCCCCCAATTAAGACTGAGTCGACAGCTTCCTTCCCTTGGCATTGGGGCACCATACTTATATCTCGATAGGTCTCATCAAGCATTGTTTAACATGATACCTAAAATTAGTCGAAAACATTTAAGCAGAAGATATTTGCCTAACAGCCCGTTGTAGCTCGTTTAAGGGGTAGTGGAAGAGTTAATAACTTACACACTGCCAAGACAATAAAATATATCTAATATTCATGTTAAGACTTGCTTGTTATTACCGTCCTGAAGATGATTCTTTGCTGGCGAGCACACAGGAATTCTAAAGCAAAACTTAAATTGTACCGGGAGTCCTTGACCGGCTAAATGACAAAACAAGAATAAATGAGCAAAACTATTTGGTATGAGGCCATTGACCCGTTTTTGGTATGGAATGCCTTGTTTGTATCATTTGGTATTTACGGATACTTAATACGTTTGTAAAAGAGACATTTGTGTGAATTAAGATGAGATACGAACAGTTATTGGATTTCAACACCCGTGAAAGGAGTGGACAGAATAATTAGGTAGTTTATTTACCTTCAGTCTCGACTTACCTGAAGAATTTTGATTTCAATCTAGTTAAGCCAAATCAGAAGTTAAATGACACTACAACCCCCCGTGAAGAGTGGTGTGTCCCCATGCAAAATATTAGGTATTTATTGTATTTGCAGATGTGCGAACGAAAATAGCAGTAGGGATTCTTGATTTGAGTATGTGTGCTCATGATCACTTTTCCGGTTCAAGACACTTTCCTTCCATCAATTCTATTTTCATGTATCTATTACCCGAGGTCATCATCATGGTTCATTACATCCGATGTTAGTATACAACAGTTGAACATTGCCCACATCTAAATTACCTTTTCCAAAAACAATATTACCCATGAAAATATCAGATTTTTACGGGTTGGAAGTATGCGCTGATCAGCATCATTATGATAGAGAATACATGCATCACGGTATGGGCCACAATAGAGAAACGTCCGTAGACAGTTTCGTGTCAAGACAAGAAGCGACAGACATAAAACAAAGCAAAAAATGCATAAATGTAAGAACCGCAATTTTATACTCAGTTAAAAAAAACACGCTACCATTGGTTTTCCTTTGACATTATAAATACGATGTTTTATATGGATTGGATGCACCACTGTAATTTTATGCAATGTGGTCAAGGAACGATAGTTTATGCTTGATTGAGGGCAGTACAAAAGATCGTCCTGGAAATGAGATAAAGTTCATAATTTAGTGGTCATTGTATCTGGCATTGAGGTTCACAGTGTGCCCAACAGAATATAATTCGGCCTGCAGAAACGCGGCGGGCACAATCACGACTAATCCACTAAGTCACGCCTTCAAGGAAAAACAAAAGGTCCTTTTCAGGAGCACCATACCATCCCAACAGGTTAAATCGAATGGCATGACCGACCAAACACAATCCACGTACCCTCTACATAATACCCAAACGTGATACCAATAGAAGCGTTCTCTCTGTCCCTTTTTTTTAGCAGAGGTATATTTTTTCTTCATAAGATGTCCAAGCACTGATGATTTAATTTCCTGCTAGGGTCCACACCCTATTTTCTTTTGAGATGAGAAAACTGTGTGAACCATATTTTAAGCTCCGGTGAAGTTTTTTTTTTTTGAAATTGATTATGTTAAAGTTTGAAATGAAAAGTGTTTCGGTGATATTTTATGTCTTGTACTCAAATGAAATGAAAATGAATAGAACAGAGTACTTGACTCATTGGTACACACGTTATATGTGTCCAACTTCAATCAGGCACACTAATGGTTTTCATCAACAATTCGTTAGCGAGTTTCCCGAGGTCATCAAATTCCACCACGAAAAAGAGATGTCCAATTTTATCACTTAGGATAGGGACAAATAGACCAAGCTATTTGTACCCTGGGTAACTAAGTCATATTTTTGCAAAGAGGTGTGCAAGAACAGTTGAGATTTCCTGACAATTTGATGAATTAGATAGGTATCATCCGCCTCCGTGTTCATCGTTCTGTGCAAATACTAGCTTTTATTACACTGTTTGTTGAATGGCGGGAGGAAAACGGCTGCAGATCCTTTGTTGCTGTTCTCCAGATTTTCACTTAGAAAGCTTTAATGCGTCTCACAGTGCTTCATTATTCAGAGTGTGATTGGCGAACCCAATACGGTGTAGCGGACGCAATGGAACTTTACACTTACTTATGAAAGTATTTGGGTACTTACCTGGGGTTATTTGTTCTTAAAGAATGCCAAAATTTGTAATTATATGAATAGGATGGATTGATGAACTGGGTACAAGAAAAGGAAGCACCTTAATCACGGTCTCGCCAAAGAACATCAACAGCAGTCGAGGTGCCCCACCCTCCAAATAACAGTTTTATTTCCTGACTCTTCCAAAAGAAAGTGCAATGACTTAGCAAGCAGTCTAGTGATGAAGCTTTTTTCCTAGTATTTCTTGCCGAAAAAGCATGGGTTAGTTATGAAGCCTCCTGGTATATTTGAAACTGTACCCTTCAGCAAATTATTATTTTTGTATATATCAAACACGAAATATTTAATTTAAGAATAGTTTTAATACCGCGATCTATCAATACTTTGTAACATAGAACAGATCTAAGTTTGCTCCCTCCTTCAGGGAGACACATTTCACCCATGTACTATCATTCAATCAGAAATCATCCACACATGCGTTTGCGACCTTACAGTGTGTCAGAGAAAAAATCGTATGATTTAAGAGACAAGTTTTCGGGTAATTTGATAATATTTATTTCAAAGGCGACGACTTTCTTAACGACACACATGCACAGACTTGTAAGGGAACTGTATATCTAAAGTAACAGATAAAAGTCAAAGGTTGAGGAAAGCTGTTTCATATGCCATTCTATTATAACCGTATACCTGTTGAAGCAATATAGCTGCTCAATACTGCCATTGGCACAAAATGAGAACTCGTGTACATTCTAAAAAAGATAGAATGAGTTTTCTAGATAAAAGTAAATAAAATGCCTTTTCCATCCATCAGTTTCAATAATAATTATACCCGAGTGACGCTTTAGATGTTGTGAATGCCTTTTCGTCCATTAATTATTAACGGACTTTATCTGCTTTGAGATTGAGTATAAATGTTACTGACATTAGAAATCTTGACTCTAGACAGCCAATTGACGCGATAAAACTTATTAAGTTCCTCAATTTAAGTACACCCCATTAGACACGTTGATTCCAAATTAGAAAGGACTCCAGACAAGCCCTTGTCGACCGCCAGTCGTCTCAAAATGAACCTTCATGTGTGAAATTGAACTTAGCCAGGGGTCAAGGAGATAGCTGTAAGAATGACCTTATGTCCATGGAAGCTAACTCTGTCGGAAACCTATAGAGTATTAAAGTGTTAATGATAATGAAATCTTCATATTTCGCATGGAAATATATTCACTAAACGAGACTCATGCAGTGAGCGTTCCGACGCTGGCTACATATAAGTAGGAGAAATTCATTGACAGCAATAGTATATGGCCGTTACTGAAGGCGCGATTAACCTAAAGTGTGCATGCATACATTGTAAGACGGCTATGTTGTCTGTGACACGCCTATTTTATAGACTTTTAAACGACTCGTAATAGGCCAAGCTAATGCCCTTTTTCAATTTGTGTGCAACCGAGCTATCTCGTGGAGAAATTTGCACCGAAGATTACACATAAAATAGGTACGATCAAGATTTCAATGTAGTAATAAGGAAGATGTGAATAAAGTTAATTTGAATTTTGCTTTTTTCACTGGACAATGGTTTCGTTGTAGAATTCTTTAAACGTATATGAAACAAATTATGGTACACGGATGCCTAAGGGACGTTATGGGATGCAGGTAACCATACTTTAGATGTATTTATTAGGATGTAAAACTCACCCAAACAACTTTGTTTGTAGGGAAATGTGTCTAATGTCAAAACACCTAACATTTTCCCCACTGTGAGGGCTTTGATAACTCTGCAGAAAACTTCCCTGTGTTGTACAAAAAAGCATGAATCAGTATTAGAAGAATCTCAGTCAACATTTGAAGAGTCCAACGGTCACACAGATATTTATCATTTCAATTTTCGTTTGTACTCTGAAATATATGGCACAACAATTTTGAGCGGATGTTATATGCTTAAGATGGATTTGGTCTCTAGAATGCAAATGCACGGACCAGACATGCAAATAGAATTACAATACACAACAAGCAGTTTATTAATCTATGCAGATGACTTTCTCTGAGAATGTCTTGTTAACCTTCGTCTGATGAACTAACTGTGACTGATTCCGACAAAGTCATAGAATTATTACTTACTCCCAGGTTAAAATTTTTTGGAAAAATATAGACAATTAAAGTACCAGTACGAGTAGTCTCATCTCTATAGTTCCACCGTTGGTAAACATTTTTTCTCGGTACGCAGGGGCCCCGAGGAAAGCTCTGAACTTAGTCTTTATTTTGACCCCGAAAGCGTGAATATTGAATATGCAACTTTTCCTTTTTAAAAATAAATTTAGAACAGTCTACCCTTGGGCAGAGATGCCAATGTTCACAATGCCATCTCAAGGACATTTAAGTTAGAACATCAGGGACAAAGTATAACAAAGAATATACAAGAAAATACTCCGTTTCAATGTAGAACAAAAACCATAAATTGGTCAAATTTTCAGCTAATATCAGGTACTGTCCCTGATGATGAGGGACAGTTGGCATCTCTGCCTTGGGTACTGTTGCAAAATTGGAATCGCTTTTTCTTAAAGTACATTAATGGTAGCAATGAAGGTCCGCTAATGATGGTAGATCTTTGGCATTGAAACCGTCTTGTGATTAATTATGACCAAATCGTTTAACCAGTGACCTCGTGCGACTGTGCCAACCGAATCTTGCCCAAAGCATAGAGATGGACAGAGACGGGTGTTGTCTTCCCTCGTAATTGAATTTCTTCATCAGAGCATTGGAAGTTGTCCATACATGCCTGAAAGGTCGTGGGTCACATCGCTTAACATTTTCGCTGCCCATCATCTGCAGTCGTTACTATGAATGTCTCTATATCTCGTCCAATTCTTCTATACCAGGCTTTCACACCTATACTCTTAACAGCGATCTCACCTGTTGTTTGCTGATGGCATATTAAAGCGCTTAATCTTTCGAATGTTAATTGTAGTTTGCCAACGAGCACCCTACGTTGAAACATGATGTGGAGGCAATATGCTGAAAAAAGGTTAAATGGGGCCTCATGCAGAGGATAAAATGGCATATATAGTAGATTACAGACATGTTGTGAATTCAAAGGTAAAAAAGATACAGTTTTAAAGACTGAAATAACACCCTGGAGGAAGGCATTATCGTGTACCTAGATGGTCCTGCTGATGAGTCTAGAACATGTAACATTTTATGTGGTTGCAAGAATCAGTTGTTTTAACAAAATTGCATTCAATCTGACATACCTTATTTTAATAGGACACATATGGCAAAAATTAATATGTGTGTGTGGGGGGGGGGAGGTATTATTAGGTACGTACTAGTAAGCAGAGTTTCTTAAACAAATTAATATTAATTTAGTAATTCCTGCCTAATTTCCCAAAGGAAAGATTGATGTGTATGGTATGCCTCCAAAAAGGCACGTCACTTAAACAGAGAAATAAGTGGTATTCTTGATCAGAAGATGATCACTGTGAGATCGACTAAAGGATCGAGCAAAATAACAGAGACTTAAACTTTTAAACAAATATGTCTTGCTCTGCTTTATATATATATATATATATATATATATATATATATATATATATATATATATATATATATATATATATATATATATATATATATATGTATGTGTGTGTGTGTGTGTGTGTGTGTGTGAGTTTATATTTAAAACCCGCTCTCTTCTCGATACCTTCAAATTCTGGCAGCATTAAATCAGACGAGATACGGTTAAGTTGCTTTCTGCTTTGATTACGTACAAAAACAAAAAAACAAAAAAACAAAAACAAAAAAAACAACAAAAAAAAAAAAAAAAACCCAACCAAAAAAAAAAAAAAAAAAAAAAAAAAAAAGAGAAAGTAATGTAGTTTACAAAAAGCCACTGCTTACGAAGGTAAGAAAGAATATTGTCACATGCATAGAGAGTGACACTTTTTCATCGGTAAACTTGAACTGTTCAAAAGAAACAGTATTTCAGCTGTGGCAATTCACTGCGAGTTTTGTCACCTATTGTTGAATTCATCTTGGGACAAGCAGTTGTCTATCTAGCTATAGCACGTCACGGTCATGCGTGGTGCCCAAATATACGAGCAGTAGAGTGATGGCAGAACACTTCTATTTATTTCCCTAAATGTTGGATTCTTCGCATTTTGGAGCAGACTTATGGGTAATTGTGTATAGTGGTCTATTTATAGACACATTATCTGAAGGTTGTGTACGCGTTTAGGACATTTTCTCAGCTCCTGGGGTAAGAAAAGCACTCGCCAGTTAACGAGCAGTTGTCCTTTTGTGAACTTCACCAGAGGCCTGTTTTCAATCGGAATTAAACCTATTCTTAAAGGGGTGTACAACTTTCTCTCCAGGGGGCTACATGCATAGGATATGTGCATAATGTTTGTGAGAGTTCTGCTAAGCACCAGGAAAAGGTAATAGTATACGTGCAGTACTACAAAACATGAACAATCTCTTGGATGCACTTCCAGAGGTCCTCTTGTATGTGTGGCTATGTAGAGAATAGGATCAGCAAAGTAAACGTGGTTCAATTGACGAGCTGCCGACAGGCCCTGGACAGGTGCTTTGCACAGCCCATCTCACAGCCTTATAATAAGTTACATTGGCTGACGACACTGGGGCTAAGTCTTGGGACAACACACATTGAATGTGAAGAAACTTGAGACACTGCATTATGAGTCACCACAAGAAGAAAATACGCTGTTGGATGGACCATGTTTGCCATTCGGGCAGCCACGACTGGTGTACAGCCAGAGGTAGCTGTTTGTATGCCACTAAGGCTACAATCTGCACTATCAAAATAGAATCATCCCCTATGTACTGACATCAACAATTTCTGGGAAACGGCGGGACAACGTAAATTAAATTCAGTACGTTTCACATGCAACACCTCCTTTCAGGGAACAACAGGTATACATCGGCTGATGATACTGGTAAGGCCCGTTGGTATCAGGCTTTGCTGGTCTATAGAAGAAATGTACAAGGCTGAAGGCTAGATGCAAGAACACGCCACCAGTTTAACTGCCCAAATGTCAGAGGCTCAAGCAAATGAGTCCCAGAATGGCTGAGACTAATATGTGGTAGGTGAAGATTTGGAATGGAATAAATATGCAATTTCTTCCTAATGTCTTACATCTTCCCAAGGTCAGGTCTTTAACAAGGTAGCGTGTTTGTAGGCTGTCACTTCAAAGTACGAAAAAGTTTTGATCAAGGGGTCTCGAATAAAAATCGAATGAATTTGTGAATGACAGTATACTTAGTGTCATTCCTGTTTGGCAAATGACCAGAGAAAAGTTGGCGTTGGATACCATGAAATAAAACTAGATTCCACACAGTAAAAAACATATTGGCTGTTCATCAATAGAGTGGTGTATGCTCCTTCATGCTCGTATTTATGGTTGCTTTTTGGCAGACAAGGAAAATGCAAAGAGAAACAAACAATCCCCTTTGTAAGAAGGCACCACCATTTTTCTTTTTCTTTGGGTGTCTAAACCTTTCGCCTGGGAAGCAGACTGTGATGTTCTTGTTTATATATGTTACATTAGAGTTGTGTAGCACTAGGCCGCTTCGCAGGCAACTAAACCTTGCACTGGCAAATGATTTAATGATACTCATTTTTTGTTTGTTTATTTATTATGCTTTGGTCAGGCTTTTTGGCTCAGTACAGGTGCAGTGGTTCCCTTGTACTCGTCATCAGCCTGGCTTTTGGTGGCATAATGGCAATACATGGTACACAGATGTGCTATATAGGCGTCGTGCATATGGTTTAACCCTTTCCCGCTCAAAAGGCCTAAAGCAGCCAGGTGTAAATTATCTTCATGTTTCAATATTTGTGATACATTTCCAGTGAATGGAAAACATTCTTGTGATAATTGTAGACAAGGCCCACCATGATAGCATACCTGCGTCAACAGCTTTCTTTGACGCGGGTTGTGTCCAACCCTCGAAAGTTAAAATTTTTAACACAGTCCTACTCTGATCTCGAAAAAGTTAACTGCTGAACTAGCCGAACCAGTCAAAAACGCAGCGTGGTCGGCGTAGGTGGCAGGAAGGTGCGAGGCCGTCGTTGAACTGAGTCTGTACCACTGTCCTCTTACTTGGCCGATCCAGAATAATTATGTATGGTGAAAACCCATGCGCAATGAAATAAAGAAATACAATTTGTTGTTTTTTTCAATCCAAAAGAAGAAACCCTGATGACATATTTAATTGCAAGGGGTTGGTCAAGCTTAACCAATACAATTTATTATTGAAGGAATAGCCCATCTCATATCAGGGACAAATTGGATCTTGGGAGAGCGGTAATAGTAGCAATGTTAAACGATCCACATTGTTTTCCTGTGTTAACATTAGATTGACATACTGACAGTCAGAAGTTTGTGTAATGAGAGGGCATTTTTATGTTTGTCCACGGACCTATGTTATTGCCTTTGCTAACCAAAAGCACGTAGAAATAAGATCGTAAATGCATATCGTTGGAATCATTGAGGACTTTGTAGGTATGGATCCTTGGGGAACCATTTAGATTACTCTGAACATGACTCCTCGAGATCATATAAATCTCAATCTTGATAAGATTCATGGCATGTCCAGAGTGTTGACTGGTAATTACATGTATGTGTAAGGTCAAAGACACAGGAAAGGAGTTCCTGATACTCAGTAACATGTAATTTTCTATTTCGACACCAAATCGAATGCACCCTGCTGTGACTTTTCTGTAATCTTTCTGCCCGTCAGTCAAAGAAATGAAAATATTGTGTAATAAACTGATCCGACGACAGTTTCTCTTAGATATTTTAACCGTCCTTTCCATGCTTCGATTTGCTGCTTTGTCACAAAATAAACGTCATAAAGCTGATCGAGTCTTCCATACGATTGAACACACAAGAAGGATTTATCCCGGGTAGGAAAAATATACGGGATCAATGAATATCTATATCATCATTGCCATGACCAAGTTTGTGGTGACATCTTACTTTGTGATCATGATGATTTGGACTAGCAGCACTTTTCCGTTTCCACATAATTCAATAACCCCGAACACAATGTTTTATTTCACAGCAAAATGAAAAATGCTATGAGACTCATCAGTTAAGTCCCATGGCTTCGTGGTATGTAGCTTCGGTTACATAAGTCGTAAAGTGTTTCAGTGCACGGGGTTGAATGAAGCGTGAATACAACTGTTTCACAGCCCCTCGGGGCTTGTTGGTTAGAGGTGTCCTTCCACTTGCATACAAATATTTGCACGTTACACAACAGGCAGTACATTCTTCGTACAATGAGCGACCAATATACCTAGCTGGAATTTTAATACACAGTATACACCAGTTGTATGATCTCAACATTTTATTTTCAATCAAATGTAAATTAAATAAAAGTAACAAAAATATTCTTCCTTTGTAGTCCTATGTACAACATCAACTTTATATCAAATCCAAAGTGATCAAACGAGCATATCCAATGTGCAAAAGCACACTATTTTCCTCTGATTTTACGTGATGTTCATTAGAAAGAAACTTACTATATCAAACCTTTCAATTTCCCTTAAATCACATTGCAATAAACGCAGACTGATACATGTAATGAAGAGGTTTGATCAGAATTTGAAGCCAGGAAAGTCATATTTTACATATTTCGGGCGTACATTTATCAACCCAATCAATATGGTACAAAATAACTACCATACTATATCCTACACTCTTATAATACGTTCACAAAGTTCAAGTTTCTATATTGTGTGTCCAACTGTATGAAGATATGAAGGTAGATTTCCAGTTATGCTCCATATGGTCTCATTTTAGAAAGTCACTTTGATTGAACGCTTAATGTGAAAGCCTTGATACATCATTTATCAATCGTCCTGGTCTCATTATTTTAAACAATATTCGCAGATTCATATTAACTGGACCAACCAAAATTTATCTAGTTAAATCTTGTGTCAATTCCAAAAAAAAAAAAAAAACGAAGAAAAAAATCTTTCCTTTTTCATTCATCTCAAATTGCCACAAACTAGTGATATGAATAGCTACTACCTACTTGTAGCTGGATAAACGCTGTGAAATCTGTGATCTCTACCAAAACCGCTCAGAATTTGATTTATCTTTACGGTTCCCGTACTCGTAAATCTCATGGGTTCAGAATGTGCGGTCGGGCAGTTTGGCACAGCAAGTAGACAGACAGTGTGAAATGACCTTTCATACCAAGGCAGGCTTAAAAGAACGATATTATGGGATCCATATAAATACATATATTATTCACAGGGGCTAGCCCTGCCTTTTATAATAGGTCTTTAATTCTGCAAAATGAATCTAACACGGCATACACATCGCATTTTATTCTATCAAAATTTTTCACAATGTTTGTGCTTACACTGGTGCGTGTGAAAGAGATGAGACATCTTAACTGCAAGTTTGGTTCCATATTTAAAAGAAACACCTTGAGTGAATGATTGTAGCATGACGTGTATAGATTGGGGCAGCAAAAAAGGGTTGAGGTGGTGATCCTTGATACGAGGCAGGCACGCCTCATCTACAGTGTAATAGACCATGCACTTTGCAGATGCTCGGGTCTGTCCGCTCACCTGATTCAAATATTTCGTCAGGTCACACCAAAGCGTTGGTGTCATAGGAGTTGGGACGGATTTAGCACTTATGAAAACTGCATGTTGACACAGAGGATAGATCAATTGCCCAGTACAGAGTGTTCCATAACGTTTGTCCTCTTTTGTTGGCCTTTTATACAACTAGAATCATCCTTTTCTCTGCAGACATGTCTGCGCATATATTTCCCTGGACCTATGGACAGGACACTTGACACGAAACTCAACTACACCATAATTACAAGCACAGGACAATCTACATTTGTACCTGTACATTTTGGCTATCCTGAACCTATTTATGATTCAATTTTGACATCTGCTGTCCACAAAAATAAAAGTTTTCAAGAGTCAATAGGCAGATAAGTTCTAAATCCACAAATTTTAAGTAAAAGAAAAGCATGGTTCCACATTCTATATTGACTTCAGTCGTTTACTGTAAGTGGGAGGTTATAACACATTGACTCAATATATTTCCGGACAGTTCACATTTTCCCCAGTTGTCTTCCCTCCCTGGAAGCTCTAAAGCATTGAATGTAGGTAAATGTACAAAGATGACTACTGTTAAGATCCCACTGAGTACACATATGTCTTCCAGCAAGGGTGTCTCACGAGCTTTAGTTGATGGCAACAATGCTCCCCAAAGACCTTCCACACACACAAATGGTCATGGGTAGCCTCTGAGTGTGTGAATGAAGAAGGCAACTATCAAAGACACCACAATGCTGGTTGTTGCCATATGGCTGGCAGCCATTAACCTAGAGAACACTACAAAGTGTCTGTTTGTTGTTGTAGCAGATTGTCATCCCAACAAGGTAGCACACAGGCCAAAGGTACAGTCAGGTCTGTCATCTCGAGTGAATTCACTCTGTAATTACAGCAACACGGTTTCCCAATGGAAACTCAGAAGGTTAATGGGTTGATTCTTTTAAAGAAAGTCTGCTAAAGTAGAGTCACTAGTGCCAAATCACTCACCAGTGCCTGCAATCGCTCATTCCTATTGTCCATAAGGTTTATTTATCCATTAATTCAGCTCATCCCGTCGCTAGGTAACTTCCATGCATTTCACTACTCATAGTCACAAATAAAATGTGTACTTGCTCAGAGCAGTCCTTCCTAAAGTGCATGTTCCGTGTGCGATATTATACTCTCATGTTATGTACAATGCAGTCAGATGTACACTTACAGTGTCATGGACTCTCCTTCAGAGTCTAATCCGCTGTGACCAGGAGAGCCCCGTCCTTCGGAACTGCTGTCCATGCTGTTAAGAGTTCTATCACCAACAATGCTGCCACCGGGGCTTGAACAACTGTCACTAACACTGTTTGACGAGCTTGCTTCGGCACCAGACTCTTCTGTATAGCCCAAAATACGCCTCAAAGCAGAAATATAGTTCAGGGCTAAGCGTAGAGTTGTGATTTTTGTGGTCTTAACTCCATTATTTGGTTCTGTGGGGTAGTCAGGAATACAGTGTCTCAGCGTTTCAAAAGCGTCATTGATTTCTTGCATTCGGGTACGCTCCCTTGCATTTGCCGTCTTTCTTCGGTACTTGCTCAAAGGAGGTGGTTTGGATTTAGGTTTTGGTTGACGAGGCAGGTTTCGTCTTTTTTCTGTCATAATTCGGTTTATGATTGAACTGTTTCTTAAGTTGTAATCTCTACATTTCCTTGCTTTTGATATCTGTGAATCCGTTACATACTTCTGTGTCCCCACCTCTTGGTTAGTATTCGTACACAGATCACTGTCACTGGTGCTGCACGTACCACCACCACAGCCTCCGGGACTGTCCTGTGAAAGTTGAACTTCCATCATTGCTTAGACTTTTCCGCTGCTCCGATCACCTGTCTGGCTTTCCAGCGGCCACAGTTGATGCCGAGTGTCAAGTGATGGTGCAACTTGAAGTCTCAAGTACTGGCTGGATAGCGAAGTGGTGCTGGAGTGTGCGGGTGCCACACGCACGACAGAAAGTATGGACTGAGGCCAACTCGAAAGTGACTGTTCTTTCCAGTGCCACCAACCAACTATGAGACTGCCACTTGCTTTGCCCACTATTTATAGTTAGATGAGGCCCATCAATTGTTGCATTGCCAAAGACTCTTTGAAATGAAATTCCAGTCCACTGATTTAGGAGCACACTTAAGTAAATGAAAAGTTGCAGAGGGTAAATAATAACAACATAATCTGCAATGTATATGAGTGGTTTATCACAAATATTGATTGAAGGCCTGTAATGCTTCAATGGATTCCAACACCGCCCCCTAATGAAAGGTTCTCACTTTTATACAGTGGGACCTATATCAACAGCTAAAAAGCCCAGCCAAACACAACGTTCGGCCCCTTTACGTTATTATATGCCTGGTTTCACACGGGCGACCCGTCCTTTCTAGTCCACATGACAGTGTCTTCGTGGGCAAGAACAGGCACCAGCAACGATCGACACGGCCAATTATCACTTCATCATATTCGCTGGATTCACCAAACGTAACATTCAGGAGTCTTTTGAATATCAAGAAAGTCATAAAACTGATTAAATGAGGCCAAGGAAAATGCATACAGAAGCTATGTTGTATGGGGCCGGGGAGACTGCAAGGGGAGAAAGGACTGCAGATACGGAAGGTTGTAAGGTTAAGTTGTCACTTACTGATGTACATTGCTACCTTGCTCTGGCGGATGTGCAAGATATGCTTTTTTTACTTCCGAGCCTCGGCATTTGTTAGCGTTAATACTCCCTTGCCTGCTTGCCCGAATATTTTCGTTAATTCAAACGCAAAATTACTGAAGAAAAAAAGACACAAAATATAGAAGCAGTTGTGATTGGGAAGCAAGAGAGAACTATTATCTTGTTTTAAACTGAGGCGTCCCTGAGTCTCCTTGTGGGCAAAAAAATATTGGTGTCTGGCAATGGCCAAATCAGCTGGTAGATTTTATCTTCTGTTGTTGACATATCGAAGCACTTGAC
Source organism: Hermodice carunculata (assembly GCA_964020975.1). Taxonomy (NCBI): domain Eukaryota; kingdom Metazoa; phylum Annelida; class Polychaeta; order Eunicida; family Amphinomidae; genus Hermodice; species Hermodice carunculata. The sequence continues at coordinate 54,320,787 of OZ026615.1, read as the reverse complement.
AGAAAACATGCGCTTTTGACTCACTGGCAAGTATACACGGTCACAATGGTACTGTACTTTTGAAAATATCCCTTTCTTACGAGTGACCTTGGAAGGACCACACATTCCCTGGTGGATATGTAAATGATATTAAATGGTCAAAGGTTTTGTCTGTCATCTGCAATTGTATATTGCACTTAGACAACAGAGAAACAAGTGCCAGTCATTCTGAATGATAAACCCTACTGCATGCAGCTCAGCAGGATTCGAAATTATATATATATATATATATATATATATATATATATATATATATATATATATATATATATATATATATATATATATATATACTTCATTTCACATAATAGTTGAAGCTATGCGTACTTGCATACCACAAAACTGGATAGGGCTACTTTACTTGCGTGTAATTTTGTCTCAAGCAACTACAGAGGCACTCCAGGGGTGGTTTTTTTTGGAATCAGATGGATCAACTTTGAGATTGTACGTAACTCGTACAGTATTTGTCATGGACTGGAGGGCAACACTCTGTATAAATATCAGAAACACATAAAAGACCTTAAAAGATAGACCGGTAATTTACTGCTACTCTCGAGTCGAGCACGGTATCCGTGGAGCGTATAATAGTCCAATACTTAGAGCCCCTGGTAAATGTCTTATGTTCAGAAGTGCTTGCGCCTATCATACAATTGAAAGAGTACAACGGCACATGTAGACACATCCACACTGTGCAAAATGTCTTCTAATAGAGTGGCCAAACATCATTTAAAGGAATCAGAAAGCTCAATCTGTCCTGGTACTAATGTAAATTGTAATTGAAAGGGTATTGAAATTAATTGATCGTCACCCTTTAATAGTTAGTGTTATTATGTTTTGCATTTTCGGCATTTAGCCACATGAAGTTGTCATCTGAATTAAATCTGCTTTTTTATTCTGCACTTACCATGAACTATGTTTGAAAATTGTCATGCAGACAAGCAGGTTAGAGTAAAATGTAATATTACCATTGTGAAATGTTTTAAAAGATATAATTATCCTATTACAACAACCATTTTACCGTCCAGTTGTCGTTTTGATTGATGTTATTTCCATGTGAAGGCCATTTTCTTACAGAGAGCGTTATTTTTATTAGTTCATCAATGGTCTGAATATAGATATCTGTTCTTATTATTTTGATTTCGGTGAAAAAAAACAAATACAACGCAATTTATGATTTGTAAATGTGTTTTTTTTTATTTGATATGACTCTAACAGGTTGATGGCATAAAAAGAGATGTGTAAAACATTTAAAGTTGGTAATTGTGGTAGGTAAAATATTTTTTCTCAAATAATTTATTTGAATGTTTATTACACGAACTGCAATATTCTAAGCCTGAATGTGATCATTGCCTGTTCAGAATTTGAAGGAAAGTCTGGCTAAGGTTAATACTTCTTGTTGTAAGTCATTTAGATCTATAAAGCACAGATCAATTCTAAAAACTTATAACTCAAATTTCTTATCTTTGACAAGAACAACCTTGTTCCCTTTCTAATCACTCTAGAATTTTTATACATTTGACAAGAATAACCTTGCTCCTTTCCACAAGTCGCATGACCCCGAAAACTCCACTCTGTTTTATCAAATAATACAAAAATTCCCTTATAGAACTGTATGCCTTAAAGGCTTTGGTCAGTGCCATATAAAGAACGGGTTGTTTTGAATTAGTAATCTGCAGAGACCACACATGGCAAAAGACAAAAATCAAGGTTGGATGCTCTGAGTTCAACTTTCTAGAACCTGCATATCCCCAGGCCACTACAACATTAAGCCGTGTGATCGTTGGGCAAAGTTCATTGTACGTCGTAGTGATTAGAATATATTTGTCCGTCTGGAAAGAGTCCCACGAAAAAACATCAATGCATAGTTGTGGTTTCTGTGCAGGTACACTCAGACTAACTGGGCAGAGAGGCTGTGTTTAGATTAAGTCACTAAATATTTCTGGGATAGTTAATGCGACAGCAGACATGAATGAAAAAAAATAGCTAATATATGCATTTTTTTCTGATGGACGAATGGTGCCTCATAGAATTATACCGCCAGAGTTGCAAATAACCATAGATACTTTAAACTATACATCTTTGAAAAAAAAATGGAAAGAATTGAACCGACAAGGGTGTCTCGTAATGTCCATCCATTTAAATTAGTTAGCATTTAAACAGCAATCACCTGAACATTGTGTTCATCTGGTCTACCAAGTTTTCTCGTCTATAACTAAAATTATGTGTCATATAAATTGTGATTTCCTTCGTGTGTTGTATATATAATTTTCTGACATGTTTGAAAATAATTTAAATCACGTTACATGAAATTGATTTATTTCGGTAAAGTGATGAAGAAAGTGTCGGTATAGTTTCTGAAACTGCTACTATGTTATTAATTTATTCATATCAAAAAGTTGAATTTATTGCTTTTGTTTTGCAACGCATCATTTGTTTGTTTTTCATGAAGGCACATATCATGTTGATGCCTAGTGCTTTCTTGGAGGACCAGTGCAAAGTTCCGAAAGGGCTACCTGCGATACCAGTCGTCTGAGTAATGACACATTACAACAGCTTGGGTCTAGAGATAAAACACCCATCAATTTCAGACACTTGCGCCCCCCCCCCCCCCCAAAAAAAAAAAATTGCTTTCACCTTTAGAAGCTGCGGTGCATCCTCAGAAAGGCTACTTATATCAATAAACCTTATTTATTTCTTTACATTGGTCATATTTCTAGATACAGCTCATTTTTTGCATTTCTTTCTATTAGCATAGGCAAGACAAGTGATCTTTTTGAGCCGAAGAAACGTGCATAGTGCATTCATGTCCATTAAGCCTGAGTGCCTGTACTGCGCAACCAGGCCCTCAGAGTAGATTGCAGAGATTTTGGTCGATTCAGCATTAGCTTTTCCTTAGGCATTTCTACCAATTCAAGACAAAAAGTGTGTGCATTGCCAAGCGTTGCACAGTTTTGTTACATCTAGTTCGAACAAGTACCAACAAATTTTCAACCACAATAGCTGACATTAAGTGAAAAACGCTATGTGTTATAGCATTTATATAGTTTCCCTGTTAAAATTGTATAGACACACACGGTGAGCAAGGTTGTAAGATACCAGCTTAAATGCACGGACATGCCGAGCGTGTGAAAAAGTTTTAGAGATGGCGTCAGTTTAGCCCTTAAAGGTAACCGAAACCACTTCAAAGCAAGCTATGCGCTTTCTCGTCTAAACGTGTATCAAGAAGACACAAAGTGAGAGGTAATATCCTAAAGACCACCAACGCACCAACCTGAAATTGTGAACATATGATGCTGTCTTACGTGTGAGTTAATTTGGTGAAATTGCTGGGAATGCAGAGGTTAAATGGGTCTCTTTAAGCAAGTTTACTGAGTACGGTTTCTGTACAAAAGAAGATGGAATGACGGCTATAATCGATAAACCACTTCTTTCTTTCAGAAGAGGGAAAGTGAGCACCATTCATGATTTTTTCACGGTCATTCTTGACCTATATTCTGCGGTTCGGTGAGAAAACTAGTTCTGGAGACGTCAAGTGTGAATATTGCGTAATTCACAATGGGTTGTTCCTTGAGGTATAGAAAACAGAGAGTTGCATCATAGGACAGACTGGTATGGATACTGCCAGTAAATTCCAAAGAAGTTGGTACAAAACACCTAGTGACCTTGAGGTGGCAATTGTTCTTGCATTATTGTTGCTTCCATGGTACAACCAGGCTCTCAACTTGTTCGTTTTTGGCAGTGCCTCCAGGTAGGGTCAGCAACAGTCTTTGGAACGACCTTGCTTGGTTCGCGATTGACAGATTGCTGACACTGCCAAAGTAATGGAAAATTGATTGCTGTTCAATTAGTGTCCGTTAGCTTGTATTTATAGCGTTGCCAGTGGTTCAAATGCCATCCACCCCGGGGGTGAAGTCTTTGAACTACCCATGCACTTTATTGTTTTGACTCAGCTTTGTTCCCGGCGTCGAATTTCAAGGTGGTTAGAAACAGAACTTTGTTTGGAGAATCTTTCAATTAGGAATGAACAACTGAAAGTGTTCAAATGTGTGACATGACCTCTAAAAAGTGTCTTCATCCCTGGTGTCTCGACAGTATGTTTCCTTTCTTCAACTGTGCCGTGATATTACTTTAATAGACATGCTACATGTGCACAGGGACACAACATAGCAGGTAGGTCGCCATTATTATTTTTTGATTTCCTTGTGTGCTGCCGTCACCTTGTGTGGATCCGTTTGTTAGGAATGATACAATAATCGGTGAAAAGTATGTTGAAGCAATTTGTAATAAATTGGTGTTTAGATTGAATACGGTATTTTACATACTGCAAGCTATCCGACATCCCGGATGCTAAGATAACTGTCTAGAAATAAGAAAGAACACAAACACAGCCCATCCACTATTCAACGTGTCGTTTGTTACGGCAGTCACTTTAAGCATTCGCAATCACAGACAACACGTATAAACTGGCAGTATATGGTTTGCTTGCATGTCATCCAGGTCGAAGAGCAACATGAAGGTAAGAGATCAAGTGGTCCAATTCAAATAAACACACTCATTGAATTTTGTTCTCTTTTTTAGGCTTTCATCTCGCGTGCAGCGAGTGTCAGGAACGCTGGTCTTTTCAAATAAATTTGCGTGGCCTCATTATAAATTGTGAGGTACTCGTACAACAAACTCGGATTTCCGATTTCTTAAGTTTGGAAGCCGAGTTTCTTTGTTTTTTCATTGCCTCTCTTCAAATTTTATATCCTGCTTTCCACTCCTTTTAACGTTTTTGTATTAAATTATTTTACTTCTCTTTTTGGTTCTTCATTCAGAATAAGCAAGGAGGGTAGAGCCCTCCTTGGAATAAGGTGACATTGAGTGGAATGCCACATGGTATTTGTAGAGTAATAAGAATGGCTCCAATGGCTGATTAGTTCTGTCTGCAAGCTGAACTTTTGGTCACATCACTATCACAAAACAGTCACCATTCGACAAGAAGGTCAATCTTCTTAACTTTTTCCAGCAGATATTGTGTTCTTTTAGTCTAATATCTAAAAACATTGGAGGGTGGGAGTAGGGAGACTGGAAAGCTGAAAATGATGATGCGTATCTTTTAGCCAATTAATAATTCATCTCACGTCGCTTACAAAATCTGCTGCCTTGAGTCCAAATACTGAAGGGGTGGGTTAGAAATACACGGTTGCCTGTAAATTGCTAGCTTTGCCGTCAATACAAGGGCTTTTCCATACGTTGATAGGATTCCATAACTGTTACCTTAAAGCACACTTGGTAACTAGACACCTAGATGATTATAGGTTAACCCTAGCCAAAATCTTATTCTACACTTGGGTAGTAATTCATAATTTCAGCGATCTTTCTGTACATCACTCACATCACTCAGACCCACCAGGTGTCTAAGTAAAGATTAAATAGGTGATAAACTCTACATGGAAAGATTTATCATTTTGACGGATATTTTATCTACTCTGACCACACGTGGGTATTTCAGCAATTCTGGCAGAAAAAAGCCAGCTTGCGAGGCCACTACACGCTTTGGACAATAAGAAACAAGTTTCATTTTTTGCTTCGCATGCCATTCAGACAGTTTTCGTCGATGGTCTAAGCTCGACACAGTTGGTTGACTTCAGTGAGTTTTTAATTCTTGTAGGTAAATAGAACAAATTAATAGAGCCCAGCATGGCTCCCGCCAATTGATGTTCCACGCTTAATGGCCAGAGATAGCCGAGCAGAGGAGCATGGTATCCTTTGTAGTTGGCAATTTCATGAAGGCTGCCGATCTCCTCAGCTGCACGCTGTGGGTACTTATACTTGATAACGTATTCACACATTACAATATATTCCACCACTTGCACCTTTCTGTGTGTTTTCCGACTCGTTCCACAGGAGCAGAAGACATGGCGCCTTTGGTGCGATGGGCTGTTCTAAACGGTGTCACTGTACGTAGCCGTTGTACCAGATGTCGGTCAACATAGGGCGCTAAATTCACAACATACATGCATACATACATACATACATACATACATACATACATACATACATACAAACATACATATACACATAAACACCCACACATATATACACACATACATACATACATACATACATACATACATACACATATACATACGTACATGCATACACACATACATACGTACATACATACATACGTGACCAATAATTCTTTCCATCTTTTGATACCAGCTTGTGTAAACTTGAATTTAGCAAGGCCCGCCTTGTGTGCAATGCAAAATCTTCACAAATTAGAAACACTGTTCAAAAATTACTGTGTGCAAGTTCATTAATTTTTTATCATTTCCTTGCCTGCTTAGCAGCCCAAGGGCCCTGGACTGTTGGATTGGGACTACCAGTCAAGTACAAAATACCTGACAGTCACCTGAGCAGGCAAGTCATTTCCTGACACAACCTTAAAAATGAAAACTGATAATACAAGATAACATATCAAGACTATATATATATATAAATATATATATATATATATATATATATATATATATATATATATATATATATATATATATATATATATATATATATATATATAATAAATAAATAAATAAATAAAAAATTAATACACCAAAGTGAATGTAAAACAAAAATTTAAAACACTCGGATTTTTTGCGGTAGATTTACAAATAACGTCGTCCATAAGGTATGTAATCAAATGTTCATGAGAACTGTCGCTGCACACCTATCCAGGAAAACTTTATATCCGAAAAATGCGTTCATTTGCAAAAACAAACACAAAAATAAATAAAAAATAAAATGAAAAAAATTAAAAAAAGTAAAAAGAAAGTAGAGCAATTTTGATATACAAAAATGATTTCACAAAAGTTTCTACATGGACACTTTTACTCAAAATGGTCACCTTAAGTTTCTGGCGATATATCAAGATCAGAATCCCTTATGTAACTTCACCAATATACTATTGTGTTAAAAAATGAATTCATTTAAGAATATCGATGAACAGATTCTCATTTTGCCATTCTATCAGCATGGCACCATGCCATATATTTTATTAAACTCAGAGAAAATGATATAATTTTGCCACTAATCATTACAAGCAATATAAATCAACCATTCTTGTCAAATTAACAGCTTCCGCATGTAAACCAGAGGAACCTCGAGAAAGTATTACAGATAAAAATAAGTAGATGCATTTATGACGCCAAGTTATGTCTGGTGTTAAAATAGCCACATTCTCACAGAAAGTGCCATTTATTATGTATGTCTATAGTGCACCTACTTTGCCAATAAACACAAATGTGTATTTCATTTTCTATTTATTGTTGACATTCCATTGACCTTTCAATCGGCAAGACGCTTCATGTTAGGAACCCATATCGAAAGTACAAAGTGTGCAGATGGTTTTTCAATCTATCACGTATTAATTGTATCAGTATTTCTTCGTTATCAGTCAGCATAAACCCAATACCAGCAAGTATAAGAAGTAAGGCGTGTTTTATAAGAACCCTTTCACTTATAATTAGAGTCGTTTGTGTTTAAGTGTCGTTTGGACCATCCAGACTACAAAAAAAGAACAGCCATAAATTGGTGGGTCGATTAGTCAGTGTTAAGGTTTCACTTAAAAGGATTCCGTCTCTGACTATTTCATGTAACGCTTGGATTTTCTCGACAGAACAGTTTTCTTTTCTTTTTTGGCGTTTCCTTACAGCAAAGATGGCCAGTATTTCATCTTGACTGAGCTTTCTTATGTTGTTTTCGAAGAATGAAAAAGATACCACAGGGAACTTCAATGTTAATACCTATGAAAGTCCTCTTTTCACGTTATCGCTATGGTATAACAGGACCCTATCATTATCTTTGCTTTAAAGTGGGACCCTGAATCAGGCCCAAGGCAAACAGTTCAGTGGTAACTAATTAGCTCAATCCTTGTTATCTACAATTTCCATTTTCTTGACATTTAGCCAAGTTTTTAAAAACTAATTGTATTGCGGAAAGCATCATAATCGATTGTGCGTTTACAGCAGTAACAATGAAAAAAATAATATCCCACCTTCAAGTCTGGTTTAAAGTGTACAAGTGATTAAAATATCCACCAGAGTAAACCCATTGAAAGCTGTGAAGAAGGCAAACATACAGAATTTACTCCAAGTATCTGCCTCTATTATATGCCAAAAGACAAGAAACACGTTTTCCACCGCCTCAGTGTATCAATAGATAATGGCTAATATTTAATCAGCCTATAAAAGGAGAAATCTGTGGTAAATCAGGTATAAGATACAACAGGGCTGTTTGTAATGAACAGTGTCATAAAGAATATTAAATTGCCATTCAATGGTTTAAACTATTTGATGTAGGACAAATGACTGGGTATATGCTAACAACTTATCATCCTGCATGAGATCTATAGCCACGAAGTTCTCGTTAGACATGTCCAATAGGAACCCTTACACCAAAACATGAGGTATACCCTGCGGTGCACCTGGTATATAAGTACAATGACTATCATCTCGTTTGTATTTCTTATGGTAACCCTGAAGACCTCAATGAGATGTTCGGCACTTCTGTTCCATGGCTCCGGAAGGGACAGATACACTGACAAATAAAATGCCACCTTCATATGTGCTTTGATCAATGTTGATATTAACAAAAACTTCCCAACATGAAGTCAGCTCAGACATCATCAAATAGGGTATTTATCAATCTATAGCAATAGCGATATAGGCCTAATGACTGACACACGTCTGAAAAGACATAGTGTAGTTGAGGTCAGCGGAGAATTGTCGTCTGCATCACTTAAATTATTCTTTGGCTTGTGTTGACTGCCAGCAAGCTGCAGCTTTTCAGTAAATAGCTTACAGCGACGAAGTCGATTAAAAATCCCTTTGTCGACCCACCTCACACCGGTTACTCAAAGATGAACTGTTCAGAGCGCCATGACATGGTAGCCTCCTCTTCCAGGCCACTGGTCATGTGTGGCAAACTGGGTTTTGGTTGCACCTGCAGGAAGCATTGACTTAAGGAGAGGCCAGTAACGGGATTGGTAAGGCTGTAAGCTTGCCAGTGGCTCGCTCATCACGTTTCATTTGCCACTGGCTACTTGAAAACATGTGTGGCATAAAAATGTATGAGGCCAATAGCAAGCGGCAACCCAAATGTTGAGAATCTGCTTTGAGTAATGAATTTGTGACTGCTCGTCTGATATTATAGTATAGCTGCATAAAATGAAAATTTGTGGTTATTTCATTTCAGTAGGTATGCAAAACAGATTAGAATTACATTTTAAATGCTCAATCACAGGTTAAGGTGTCAAACTTTTGCAATATATACACTTTAACCTGTGTAAATTACAATATTTTTGTGCAAACAGATTATCACTACTTGGAAAATTAAATTAGACTTTGTAGTATATAGCAAATTGAACGTTCATGATGAGGCAAGTTTCTTCATTTGTTTATTTCCATGAATCTATTAGGCCTACATACGTGTGAGCTTTAACTGACATTTTATTTAAACGGTAAAATAAGGTATTGATGCAAACAAGAGATGTGTTTTTTTTGCGTTTCTTCTTTTTTGGCAATTCTTGAGACAAAAAGACGGATGCCTTACCTCAAGGGATCTAAAACAGATGCAGACACATGTATTATTACCATAATAACCTATAGCTTCATATTCAGGTGCTTATTTTGGAGCAAAGATCAAAATTAACGTCCACTGAGCAAAGTAAATAATGTCAAGTGCTAAAATGGCCAGGTGGGTGTGGCGGTCACTCCATTGCACGCATCTTTTGTGTCTGACGATGTTTTCCCATCATCTTCAGCGGGCGCTTGCAGCACCACACTCTATAAATGATTGGTTTCTTCCTGACCTTTGGCCTTAATGTTATATTGTTATGACTGGGAATAAAGAAGTGTTGGTTGCCGGGGATGCGGACACAGGACAAATAACATGGACTGCTTGCTATGCAGTTTATGGCAGACCACCACTCGAAAGACGCGCGTGATGCATAATGATATTGTCACGCGCCACAACTTCGCGAATTGGCTCTGTTGTAATAGACGAACGTGCACCGCTGTGCCTCAATCTGTCACTGAACATAGGGTGCAGCGTCTCGGTATGTCTCCAATGCCGCTGCAGTGGAGCTCCATACGCTCGATGTGGTCAGATTGTTGAAATAGAATTAAGAGCCATTCTACCTTTTTCTCAATGTCCAATGGAGAAAGCTCTTCTGCCAATAAACTAATCCGATCTTGCATTTAAAAGTCACAGTACGCGGCAGACAAGCAGCAAGTACTCCATTACTGTATGAGGGCATTTTGTGCCACATTTGTCATATTAAGGGATCAGTGGACTAGATAATCATTTAAGTCAACATGACAATCCCGCCTTCCACCAAGAGCACCCAAACAGAGCTACAAATCTTCCCTGTGCAAACTATGGACCTCAAGAAAATTCTTTTGTCACAGTGAGGTATCATTTGATCTTACTGGAGTATCGGAGTTCAAAATCGCAGACAATCATTTAACCCGGCACTCAATACTTTGGTATCTGCAGAATTTACCCTTTGTTCTGCTTTCTCTCGTGCCCTGGAAGACACTATTGTCATCTATATAATTTATCGGAAAAAAATGACCCTGCTTGGGAATTCCAAATAACAAACTCTTGAGAATGTGAAAATATAGGCCTACTGTCACTTGTTATTTCCTCATTGTATGCCTCTGACTTGTTTTGTCGTGGTTTATGGAAAGGTTTTCGAAAAAGAAAAAAACAATAATAAATGACCTTTGATTTTTTCTTTAGTCAATTTAAAGAAATCGGCCTTGTTTGTGAAATCAGCCCGCGTAAAACTTGTTACGAATACAAGTGACAAAAGAGAATGACATTTGCTGAGATGGTCTCAGATCTGCGCCTCATTGGAGCGAGTCGCCAACAGCAACATGCCAGTTATCATTGATAGGCCAGAAAATATTTTTATGCGCTTCGAAGAAAACACTTTGACAAATTGACCTCAGTCATTCAAACCTGAAATCTCCCTATGCTTTTAATATTAACGACTAAAATGACAAGTTTTTTTTTTTTTTTAATGAAGAATTGGTATTTTACAACTTGTGCTCAATACTGTCGAATTTTTCAACAACTTAAATGACAGCATTTTTACTCCATAAAAGTTATAGAAATTGAAACAATTAAACAAAGGTTTCCAGCTTTGGAGGTAAGAAAGTGGAATTACACCCTCCAATCAAAATTCCGTGTCGTTATGATGATGTTCTCAACTGCTGCAGGTACACAATAACTCAAAGCCGAGTATCGAGTAAATTTGCTAATGTTGGGTTCTTACGCTTGAAATTTTTTTGAATAAATTATACTTTGGATTTGAGATTATGGCGGGAAGAACACTGCAGCTGCTACATAATTTTTAAGTGGAAGGTCAAACTAATTTGTATGATGGGTTAGCAAGTTGAGGTATATTCATGCTGTTTGACAAATCTTTGCTGCATAAACGAAGTCGAAACTTATACATAAGAAGTCCCGAATGTTTGCAACAATGTCATTTGATCTTTATCGTCCAACCCGATTCCTTTTCTTTTATAATCTTAATGTCATGTACCAATTTAATATGTAGTGATTGACATTTACTGCCTGGTAAAGCCAGGCTCTCATTTGTAACGTACTGCAGCTAGTGAATTTGCCTACCTGTGAAATTATTTTTATCACGTGGTTGCGAGGCGCTGGAATCAGGAGTGAAAGCAGGGCGCAGGCCTGCTTTACGAGTAATTCCTCTGCCTCACATACATGTCGAGCGAGCATTAAGAATGCTTTCACAGACAAGCACACGAAATCAGTTTTAGTTTTATTACATGTGTCACCAACGGAGGACCTGTTGCTTTGCTATAAATTTAAGGCCGAAATCCATCGTTGAAGACTTTGAAAGCAGGCAAAATCTCCGCACAAAAGCACCCTGTCGGCTTGGTCCACCAATGACATGGTGCTACAGTGGCTGCTTGGACTAGAAGAGATTAAATGTATACAGAATAAAATGAAAATTATACTCTTTTGAAAACTTACAAATGAGAGATTTGCTGGTGACACTGTGGACGTGATATTAAGCTTCAGTGTTGACACTCGAACGATTAAAGTGAATGAAAATCATAGCCATTATTTTCAAAAACTTTTGAAATCAGTTTACCTTTTCAAACATTTCGACCTTAAACTTGTGGCAAAATCAAGAATATACTGTACACTTCAAGGCATGTTTTAAATTGCTTTCATATTGTGCTTGAGATATAAGCGTTTGAAGAATGAAAAAATGAAACATCAAAGGCAAGTTAACTTTGAGCGACTCTATTGACAAAACGGGGCAAAATGTAGAAAATGTGAGACACGCTTTTCCAGTTTTTGCCTTACCCGTGATATTGTTAAAAATTGAGGTCAACATGTCCAAACCTGCATGATTTGATCGAAGACTATGTAAAATCAGGAGTGTCACTTGGTAACTGACCAGTAAACGCCCCCCCCCCTTTTTTTTAAAATTTTATTTTAACAGTGCTCTCATGGCAGCATTTACTGTGCTTATACGTTAGGCCAAAATGGGCGGCCTCAGGTAAAGAAATAGCAGTCAAAGCGGCTCCTGCAGACCTGAGTTATAACACTGCCTCAAACATAATGTGTATTATGTTAGCTTTCCGAAAATGTATGCTTTGTAGCGCTTTGTAAATAAGTTGAGAATTCTATGGGGCATTGGGAGCCCGTCACTGCAGCCTACCTGTCGTATACCTCATGCCAATGTCACAATATCTATCTTAGCCTTTTCTATTGTTTGTCAATGAATCATTGGCTATTGTAAAACGAAAAGACTGGAGCAGCACTCGCTATTGCCCATGGTATCGGTAATCGTTCACAAATGCCGGATGAAAAAGCAAAACGTCCCTCCACCCAGATGCGGCGGACGTGTACATATACAAAGAAACAAAGGCACAATAGCCTTTGGATGCTGTTCATTAGAAGGGTTTTCTTGGTGACAAAAAGATTGCCGCTGGGTCTATTATATGGGTAAAACTGAGATTATGTAAGACCTTTCATTGAGCCAACAATTACACAGTGTGTTGTGTGTTGGCATAGATGTCTTGTTACACAGTTCCATCGCTGTGGCACGAGGCCCACAATTGGCAGGGGTGCCCCAGACAAGTCTGCGCTGTAACACTGCTTTGAGTTTACTACAACTTTGACTGCGGGGTGTCGATATGAACACCTGCAACAAATTAAAAAAGGCAACAAAATATAGCAATAGCTCTGGCAAAGAACCACAGAAACCCGTTGCTAATCTATATGAGTGCAAATATATAGTATAACAGGAATGTATTAAAAATCCATACCATTGGCTAAAGCATGGCAGTATCTTTAAAGTTAGTCCAATCCGGGGATAACAAATGAGAACACGGTTTGAGAAAACAGACTTGCCATAAGTTAAGTGGCTATCTTAGCGTCGGGATGGTCCATTTTTAAAAACACAAAAAGGGGTCAGAGGCCTTACACTGTCTTGAAACCCTTTCTGACCCAGTTTACCCTTCATATGCAGCGATGGATTAACCCACTTCCGGAGCTTCAACAGCGTATCTTGTACAACTGTATGGCCTGATTTGTATAGGCCTATAGTTGAATGTGTATCACTGCACACGACCGAAGCAACCCCACATTCAGTTATCACTTTACGTATATATCCAACAATCAGACGGCACGCTTTCGTACGCCATACACTTGTATCATCTCTTTTGTCACAGGAAAAACATCTGGAAAACTAGGAAAGATGATTTGCTGCATAGCAAACCAGTGTGTGTGTCTTCAAAGCATATTGGTATGGCAATGTACAATAATTCTATGGATAACACAAGAGTAGATGCTGAAATGGCATCTCTATCTATTATAACTTTGAAGTTATTCAAGATATTAAATTTCTAATGGTGCTATTTAGCATAATTTAAAATGCTGCAACTTTCTTTTTAATTCATTAGGTGCCCAACGGTCAACCGCCTAGTAGAAGTTGGAATGACATCTCTGTCTGTTATAGTGTTGAAGATATTCAAGATTGAAATTTTCGAATAGTGTTAATTAGCATAATTTAAATTGCTACAACTTTTGTTTTACATTCATTAGATGTTCAATGGTCAATATCCCGAAGTACAAGTTAAAATGACATCTCTATCTACAATAGTTTTGAAGATATTCAAGTTTTAAAATTTCAAATGCTGCTAATTAGCATAATTCAAATTGCTACAACTTTTGTTTTAAATTCATTACATGTGCAGTGGTCAATAACCCCCTAGTAGAAGTTTGAATGACACCGCTATCTATTATGCTTTTGAAGATATTCAAGACTTAAAATTTCAAATGCCCCTAAATTGCATAATTTTAAGCACCTTCATTCATCTGAATAAAACGGCCAAACTCCTTGAATGCAGGTACAATCATGCCAAGTTTGGAGTTTCTGTGTATAATAGTGTCCGAGAAAAGTATCGGACAAATTTGCTGGTAAAGAGGAAAAGAAAGAAAGAAAGAATTTTAGGAAAAACAGAAACGTGTGTGTTGACACACGCACTTGAATTATCAGGAAAGGTATTTGCATGCTTTGGTTGCAATGTGGTAATCAATGATTTATGACTCCAAGTACCATAGCTACATCCACTTCTTTCCTTTAACATTAAAACAGTAAGTTTTTTTAACAAAGAGGTTGATAGTGTATCTCGTCTCCCCCAAAGTTTCTTTATCGGCAGAATAATATTAAGCATATTGTATAAGCAGTTCTTAACTACACACATGAAGCGTCCAGTTACTCATAGTGATCCAGTTACTTGATCAAATATCCAAGGGTTGATCATTTATATGTGTGTCAACACACCCTTGTCTGTTCTTCCTAAAATTAATTCTTTCTTTCTTTCTTTCTTTCTTTCTTTCTTTCTTTCTTACTTTCTTCCCAGCAAATTTGTCCGACGCTTTTCTCGGATACTATTATACATAGAAACTCCAAACTTGGCATGATTGTGCCTCCTTACAAAGAGTTTGACAGTTTCATACAGAGGAATGAAGATGTTTAAAATTATGCAAATTAGGGGCATTTGAAATTTTAAATCTTGAATATCTTCAAAAGCATAATAGATAGCGATGCCATTCCAACTTCTACTAGGGGGTTATTGACCATTGCACATGTAATGAATTTAAAACAAAAGTTGTAGCAATTTGAATTATGCTAATTAGCAGCATTTGAAATTTTAAATCTTGAATATCTTCAAAACTATTATGAATAGAGACGTTATTTTAACTTCTACTAGGGGGTTATTGACCATTGCACATGTAATGAGTCTAAAGCAAAAGTTGCAGCCATTTAAATTATGCTAATTAGTAACATTTGAAATTTTAGGACTTGACTATCTTCATAACTATTATAGATAGAGATGTCATTTCAACTTCTACCAAGGGGTTGTTGATCATTGTGCATGTAATGAATCTAAAACAAAAGTTGTAGCAATTTAAATTATGGTAATTAGCAGTACTTGAGATTTTCAATCTTGAATATCTTCAACACTATAATAGATACAGATGTCATTTAATATTCTACCAGGGTTTTTTTGACCATTGCGCACCTAATGAATTAGAAAGAAAAGTTGTAGCCATTTAAATTATGCTAAATAGCACCTTTCGAAATTTTAAATATTGAATGACTTCAAAGCTATAATAGATAGAGATGCAATTCCAACTTCTACTCCTGTGTTATGGAATAGTTGTACACTGCCATACCAATATGCTTTGAAGACAACACGCTGATTTGCTATGCAGCAAATCATCGTTCCTAGTTCGATAATGTACTTCTATTTTTTTCTAAATACAGTAATTTTCATCAATGATTAATACAAGTAACCAACCTGGAGGGTTTGGAAACTGTGTTTCTGTTTAAAAACCGTTGGTCAATATATGTGGCATAAATGCATGTGATGTAAACAGAATATTCTGTCTGGTTGACAAAAGGAAAAACTTATTTTCTCTAACTTTTCCCTTACAACCGAGTGCAATTTTAAATTTGACACCACATACTTTACTCCCTTTATTGTTGCATTCTCTCTCTCTCTCTCTCTCTCTCTCTCTCTCTCTCTCTCTCTCTCTCTCTCTCTCTCTCTTCTCTCTCTCTCTCTCTCTCTATATATATATATATACATATATATTATGAGAAACAGGATGATATTTGAAGATTTGTTCTTCATTTACGTTTAGAGCATATAAACGAGCACGCATATGTGTATATATTTATCTCTATGCATTCAGTTCCACATAACTTTAGAAAAAACAGTCCTCAATATGTTTCTTGAGTATGTGCTGCCAGTAGAAAATCTCTCTAACTTCCAATATATATGCTCATCTTTAAACAAAAATGATTTTGTCTGTAACGTAGTTTTGATACACGTTTGTCAGTTTCGTGATTTTTGCGAAAGACTTTCCAAAAATTGTGTGGGTTTTTTTGTTTGTTTTTTTGTTGTTGTTTTTTTTAACAAATTGTCAAGGGATATTTCTATATCTTTCCTTTTTTGGCCAATTGGAAGGATACTGTCCAATACAGTGGTGCTTCTTAATTTCCACAGAAACAAATGGAAGATAAATCTGATGATATGAAATTAATTTGTCTTCTTTGTTCTGGACAGAGCGCAAAGACATCAGTCTGGCTGACGTAGAAATAACTAACTCGTCTTCACTTGAATATCTTAATATTCACAGATCGCAAAACACACTTCAAGTTTTTCAAATTTTTGTTGTGAACGTTCGATTTGAACAATAGATAAACGCAAAGAATAACTAATTTTATGTATTTAAATACGTTTTCTGATAGTTTACTGTCTCCTCTCAATATCAATTTTTGTTATGAAGCTTTGGTAACGTAGACCACACACTGAACAATTAAGGTCTTTAATGTTGTCTTATTTTTGATCTAGAACAAGGTGTCATGCTCTTTTCTTTCCTTTTTATTTCTAAGAGCGCCCCAGTGTATATATGTTTACAACGGGAAGATTTATTTGTGAAAACGTCTTAGGCCCCCGTCGTATAATGCCTCTTTTCAAATATATCACCACTTTTGTCTACCTTTGAATATAATTCGAGCTTGGCATAGACTCATACATTGTTTAAACTGTGTACTCAATATACGCTTTAGGTGAATTTTGGGGAAAGTCTAGGTTTAATATGTTCCCGATGGTAATATGAGTGACCTTCTTTACATTACTGGTCTGTAACTGTGCTATTGAGTTTTTAAAGCATATCAACGGGAAATAATGGGTAGCTTTGTATGTATTAAACATCTTGAAATTCTAGAAAGTATCGGCGATCAATTAAGCAAGTCTGATCTGTCATTAAAATGGAAGCATTATGACCAATTACTGACTTTTAAGATAAATGTATCTGTCTAAAAGTAGCTTAGAGGTCTGGGTTGAAATGGTTATCAGCTGATCGTCAATTGCACTGTCAAAGGTTACTATTTGAAAACTTTGTTCAGGACAAAAGAAGGTAAATCTAAATGTAATTCGTGGCTTTTCGTTACAGATAGCTTAAAGTATGCCTTGATTGATACTTTGCGTCTTTAGCAAAGAGAATTTGGTGCTCTAACGAAGTACAACATGGAGGATGGGCAGGCCCACCTAGGCAGTGATCAGATGAATTTACACCACGAGGCGCTGGTGTCATGCTACAACAAAGAGTACCGAATACGAGTACCTAAGAATCAATTATTTGGATGCCAACCCCCATGGTGTGTGACAATGGAGTTCCTATACACTGGTGAAAGGGCCAGAGACAACCCGCAAGCACGCAGATCTGTAACCATGACTTAAAAGTATCTAGACAGGGCCCCTCAACCAACCTCCCCGAAACATATTTGATTCTTTGGTTGTATAAAGTGGCCTATGTCGAAGTTGGATCAGTTGTCTTTCATACTTTCTGGGGGTATTATGTCGGTATCGACCCCATGCAACTTGTCATCGGATACAATGATGAGCTATTCGGACAGTGAGAAGGAATACGGGTAACATTCCACTGTAAAGCACAATCTTAATGAATTTTTAATTAACGACAGCATTAACGTCTTCTTCCGCGCTTAAATTCTAGTGGAATATTAAATTTGCGGTAATCAGTTTACATAGGGTATGGATCCAGCTATTTCAATCTTGATGTAGTTTTCGAGAACATGCATTTTGGCATAGGTAAAAATGTTGCTTTAAGGGGAGTTATGGATCTGGAACACAAGGTTACTTTATGGATAGCATACAACGACGGTATATAACGCATCTGTTAAGAATGCACATCCGTATTCTTAACTGGTGTTCACGTTGCAAATGAATCCATGTATAGTATTGTAAATTTTAGTGCCTTAAATGATTTTTTGCACATTGCTCTTTTTAGTGAAAACAGAACAGAAAATATTTTCAGTGAAACAGAACAGAAAATATTTTTCAAAATATTTGATAAGGCACGTTTATTGAAAAGTTATTTTTTGTACTTTTTTATTTTTTAATATTTTGAAAACTATATGGCACTTTTGCCATTTAGAAGTAGTCACTCACACTGTAGTCTTAAATATGAAGAAGGATATTTACATATATCACGCTCACAAACAATGTGTGAAATAAAGTTCAATTGACAGTCAAATGTAGTTCTTAAAGAATCTACCATAGCTTCTTTTACAAATATTATTGATGGTTTCAAAATCTTTCAGAGTGAACGAGACCACGCAACGTTTATCTCCCCTCTTCTTCAGAAATGCGTCAATTCCAGTAGCTACATTAATTACTGAGGTTTATGACAAGGACGTTCTTCTGGGCCAAGTTTCACAACATCCCAGTCACAATTGCTTTCCAGGCAAGCTAAAGCTCTCCAGTTTTCTTTCCGAGTGTTTAAGTCATTTAATAACTTGCGTTGACATTACGTTCAATTGTCAGTAAGTCCATTTACTGGCGTCCTGTCTCCATGCTTGACTTTCCACTCAACCTTCTCATTCATTCTTTGTTGCTTCTCACATCAATGTAACAATATGGGGTCAATGGACCCAGGCCCTCGTATGCTTGTGCAGTATACCATCTGAGTAACCAACCGCATAGTACACCGATAAAAGCAAAAACCAATGTGAATCTCCTGCCTTGTTCTTGACACATACTGCTTTGCTCTACCCGTTAAAAGACCCGTCATTCACAAGTTAAATATTCAAGTGGATAATAACGCCCAGTATTCTATCAATGAACAAATTCCTGTACACATGTGTGGGTGTCTAGTAGATAATACACGTGAAGCATTGACACCTGACACGACGACTTGGCCGTCATAAATGTCAGCTGGGTGAGAGCCAGCGTGAGCTGCTAATTGGCCGTTGTGTATCATTACTTGGCACTGGAACGGCTCCTCTATGATTGGACAATTAGTAACTGGCCTGAAGGCACACTTTATGGTGCATTCCAATGCCTTCAGGCTGTAGGTTTTCAACCCCAAAAGATACTATAAAACATCCAATACGGTGTCTTGCTTCTTTGCATCTGTGTAATTGGTCCGCAAACATACATACATGTGCGTGATGTTACAGTGTGACGGGCAGGGAAGGTCTTTCTTTTTTTTAAAAAGCCAACGGTACAATAATACCTGCATGCTCTCGTTGTATTTTAGGGATGCACCAGAGAGTTCATTAAACAAAGGGACGGGTGTTCTCTCTACTAAGAACTTTGAAAATACCACATACCACAAACTGTAAGGATTTTTTCCGTGCAATTTTCAATCATCGTACCCAATTCACATTTTGCTCAAGCAAGTTTAGCAGGTAGTCGTTTGATAGATATATTAACATGGGATAATCCCAAGTTTTAAACCTTGGCACATTTATGACTAATGAAACTCCTTTTTCACATTCCAAGTTAATTTTCTGTCACTATAAAAAATCATAGCTTTCTCGTTAAAAGAGGGCTGCTACGTTATGTATCCCTCTCTATGGCAGTAATTCATCAGTTACTACGGTAGCGAAGTTAAAATACTTTTTGGCTGAAGAAATGGTGTAAGCTCCAAAATTAAGCGTACTTTATGAATTCTTTTCTCCCGTCTTTTTTTTTTCTGTCTCTGATCAAGAGTTACACCAATATTACTCTCTATATGTTTACTTTGCCCCCATATGATGCAACATTCCACTGGTATATTTTTGAACCACTTTATATACATAAACAGTTTTAAGGTTTCATGAACTATATTATCTAGACGCACCACGACCTGTTGGTGTTCTGGGTTTAAATGGACTAATATTCCAATAAACGATGATCATCATCATTATCATCACTATTGATTAATTAACCTTAAACTCTGAAATATACTGTCCAGGGCTTAGACCAGGACCTGTGAAATTGTTTGTTTCACAGAAATCATATTCTCTGATTTGAATGCTGGGGAAATTTCTTATGATACAAAATAATGTGATCATGATACTACTTTGAGATTTAGGGTAGAAGTATAAACGTTGGACAAGGGAAAATTGTTTGAAAGTTTGGGTTTCGATCTAACTGGGGTGTACAGAAAAAAGTCTAAGCATGATTTATCGATATAATTCCCAATTGTTTGCAATAGTTATATCCATTTCTGGCAGGAAGCGGAGACGTTTTATAAATGCATTTGTCTGCGTCACTGACACATGATGGTCTGAATTTCGTCTGGTCTGAGGATAGCACACAATCGAAAAGGTTCTCATGGTGCAATTTCCATCAAGACCAAGATACAAATTGATAAGTGTTAATGCAGTCTTATGTCAAGCTGTTGCTCCCTATACAAAATGTCCACCAGTGCTTCAACTATATACACCCTGCCAACGTTCACGCATGTATTCCATTGTAAAGGTAACAAGCTGAAAGCAGCTGCGCCTGATGACAGAAGTAAGTTAATCCGTTATCGCAAAATAAAAAAGCTATGAAAGTACCATTCTGCTCTTCAGACGCCTTCTGTAATTCCTTTTTTTTTCAGACATCGGTCTCAGCATCACTGCCATAAACACTAACGACATAAAGGAAGCAGCTCTATGCTTTCACCATATTGTCAGCGGCTGGAGCGTATTTTTTGGAAAGAAATGTAACTTAACTTACATAATGACTCCTTATAAACGCATGCAACCACCAATTTTCTCAAGGTCTCGCCGGAATGAACTTTAACAATAATGTACATTTGGCCACCCAGTGAAGATTTCAACGTGGTGATTGCCAGAACTTTATCTGCAAGTGCACTTACATTATTGTACCAACAAAATGACGTTACCTGACTTCCATTCTTTTTGAGGGTATCTCCCTATCGTAGTCAGGTGGGTTAATGAAGTCAGGTACTTCTATAACTATCAAATCAAATGTAAAATATACACGCACGGATATAGCATCAGCCCTTTTCGTTCCTTGCTTAATATTTGTCGAATGTGAAGTTTGGTTTCACTATCTTCACAATATTTTGTGGTATCGACCAACTCCATGCGACTTAAAATTGGGAAATCGACCTTATTTGCAGACAAAGGATTTAGAATCTTTTGAGAGATTACGCACAATATTTTCAGGTTTGAAAAACAGATGTTATCTGCTTCCAAGACAAATGGTTTAATTAATCGGATAAATTTGCCATTTACTTGATATGTGTGAACCGGTGAGTGCTGGAAACTTGAGATTACTTTTGGAATTTAATAACTCCGCATGTCTGTTCTGAGTGTTTGCGCTTACCCTTCACTTTAAAAAAATGTACGGTTTCCTGTAAATTGTTGTTTACTCTGCTGTACAGGTAAGCAACTGCAATTTTGCTGATGACTTGGCTGCAAGTTACTGTAATTTAATGGTGCGTTACTATAATTTACCAGTTAGTTAATGCATTTCCACAGTACCACACTAACCTCACTGATGGTCAATCACTGTCAGTAAGGTGCCTGTAAGATACTATAATTTTTACAGGATTAAGTTCGTAATGTTCTTTCAGTTGCGCCTGAGCCACCCTGACGATAAGTATCGTTGTATAAGGTGAAAGTCGACAGAAGAACCTGTGTATTTCGAACACTCAATGATATTTCGCAAATGCGCAAAGCCAACAAAATTTCTGCTTCTGAACATCTGATATTAAATTTGTTGACTGGATGTATTGGTAAACCAAAGAGGGATAAATATGAATTAACCGTGCGTACAATTTCAGTAACAATTTGGTCTTACAAGAGCCCCCAAATAAAAGCGGAATGGCAACGTTTATGACCTCTATTTTCCCATGACATTTGTCACTCGAATTGGAGAAGACAATACGTAATTTTGACGACAGGGTGTCCCTGTAGCCTGACGCGAAATCGTTGTAGTGTCCTGAAAGTATAAAGCCGCTTTTTACATTTTTATTTTCATTTAACCTCGACAATATGCTTTACTTCTATTACAACATTTTGCCAGGTTAGCGGCCGCTGCATGTCACTTTGTAAGGTGGTAAGCTACTCTTATCGCCGTCACAACTTTAATAGTGTACCATTCCCGCATAGAATTCTTCCCTTACCCATTCTTTTATCTTGTGTGAAATTATTGGCCTTAGCGAGAGTCCTGGGTGAAGATATAGTAAAATCAACCTCCTGTACCTCACGGTAGCAGCACCGCCAAATAAATGATCCAAGACGGTCACATTGGTGCGGGTAGAGAACACTCATAAATTCAGAAAAATCGAGGTAAATACAAAGAGCGATGAGACAGTATCAGAAATTGAATGATCAAACCCACAAGCAGCTGTACGTGTTCTGGTTATACGAGACCAGAGATGTCGTACAAGTGTGAAGGTGCAGTCTTTGTACAAAGCAAGGTTAATGGTTTAAAGTTACACCATTCAGCTATGGTAAAAGCCACACAAGTCCTTATATCAAGACCCCCGATGCGAATGAAGAAAAGGTAAAATATCCAAGACACATGGACATTAGTGGTAAACTAAATACTTGGGTGGACATGGGAATCCATTATATAGATCGTATCTAACCAAGATAAGGTATGACCATATGTTAACTCTGAGTGCGATTCACCTGCGGTAAAATGTGACCGCAGCGAAAACAAACTGCTTATGTTCTTAACTTACAGGTTTCTTTAGAAAAGGTAGGGAACAGATTGTTATATCTTCTGTCCTTGTAAGTAGTGCTGGGTGCAATCTATCATGTCGTCAGGTTATAAGAAAAGGAACTTTTCGGACAGATTCTAATTTATTGACAATTTCCCATATACGTAAAACATTTCAGACTTCGGTTTTCCCATTCCTCCAGCCATTTAGAATATCAGTTTACCAAAGAAATCGTAGATAAAGAACGCTCATCAGTGTTGTTTATTTTTTGACGATCTTTCCCCGAGACGACCCCACAAGTTGCATGTTCCAGTATATCCGATATCACCAAAGGCACAACGGAAGTTATTATTGTTTGTTCAAAAGTCAAATATAGCATACATGTACGTTGAAGAAAGTGACTCAGTCTTGTCGACTTTTGCACTCGAACTCACTTCATCGCTGTTACTTTCGTTTTTATTGCTGCTTTTTTCTAGATGGAGTTACCCATAATTAATTCAACAAAAATGACACCCCCATAAATGATAATGTCTGGCAAAAATAGAATTGTCCACTTGCACGTGTTTTCATTTAAGATGAAAAAGATTGTGACTAAACAAGACAGTTTCACTTTTACACAAATATGAGAAGTAAATACATTGCTGAGACATGATCTGGTGTAAAGGAAAAAAGAGCATTTAAAGAGGTATGAGGTCTGCCAAAACGAGGATGGACCCCAACCTAAAAATCTGTTTATATTACATCCATATTTTTGCTGACTTATTCACATTATTGCAGGAACCACCAAAACCTATGCTCATCTGGTTCTTGGTTTTCTTTGTTTTTAACAGAAAAAGAGTTGATAAATATTTTTCCCGGTCCACGCATACTATCTTTTCTTATTTTCACAACGCTTACTAATTCTTTGAATGGAGTACAGATTCACATATTCACAAACCTGTAAGTCTTTTACAAAGAATATAAGAACCTGATAGTCAGTTTTCAGTGCGTAATGGTCCTCAGCTCACCTATTCTGGTTGTCTTTTGGTCGTTCACCAAGCCTGTCTGACTAAAGGTAGTCGCCACGGATCCTGTAACATCACTTCAGCCTTAACGGGGATAGGCCAATCATGATGGAATGAATGTCAAAGTTGCTTCATTTATTCAAAACCACTTTGTTACTTGCCATGGACAAAATACCAAGGAGTCCATTACAATTGGAATTCGATAATATGTCATTAGGCGGCCTAATGACGACGACACGGGTCATATAGGATGGCCTGGAGAAAGCAGCCGAGTAAACGACAAGATGCACTTATTTACTAGTGTAAATTTCTATTGCACATACCAATAATTTAAACTGTGGAGTGCTATCATTGAAAATTTGTAAAATCAGGTAACACGGCACTAATAGGAACGACCTGTCCGCGCGCAAAAGAGACGATGTGCAGCAACACATAATCTGATTTTTTTTTTCAAGCATCAGGGCTATCACCTTTGGGTTTCTTTGCAGCGTTGTGGACTTGTTTGTCAGAATAGACCGAGATTTAAGCATGAAATTATAGTCTTCAATCTATATGTGACAACGTGATGCTTAAGGTACCTGAAGCGTGAGCAATGGGCGGAAAACCTGACTCATTTATATTTCTGAAAGTGATGCTTATCTTCCTTTTTTAGGATAAATGGAAAGGTGTGAAACGGCCCTTTGTCATCAGTTTGGTGCCATCAGACCATGCTCAGAACGACGACGAAAACTGAAATTGTTTGGATTATTGGAGGAGACCTCATATAAGCAGTGTATGGATTATTCTTCATTTTATGACATCACCGAAAAAGAAACTTTCGGACGGTTAATAAAGTGAATTGATTAATAACCGTGGTGTTCTTCATGAGACAGCCTCCACCAAACACCATTACGGATCGCTAGCAATATTATCAGGCTTACTCACAAAAGAGCAGCTGCATATGATTAGCTTTTAATGTGACTATTAACTAAAATAATAATACAAAAAACACGAATAATAGTTCTCATGCCTACTTCCGGCATATGGACAGTGAAACCTCACAAAACAACCAAACGCACTTTCGCTTAAAAAGAACTATTTTAGAAGCCCTCAAGGACGCTAAAGAGTTGCTTTTATGTTATGCATTCCCCCCAAATCGGTACCGGCACTTTAGCATGTAATTCACATAGGTATTCAGGAGAACTTCAAATTGGAACCACCAAGATCTTCCTTGGGAGGTCATCTCTGGCCCTTCAACTCATATTGTTGCTATCTGGCGACTGTCCGAAAACAAACAATATGTCCACATTATTGTGTCGGCATATACCTCAGAGAACTTGATATTGACTCTGGGGGTCTTTTAAATGTTAAATGAATGCACGTAACAGAAATGAAAAAAAATATTTGAGAACTGAAATTAAATGCCTGCTCCTATAAAAGTTTTACAAATATTCAACATTTTAACAGTTCAAGTGTCCCTAATTGCAATAAATCAAAACTCTCCATCCATTGGTCGTGGCTCATTGGGTGCGCCTTCAGCACAACCTTATAAAAGAAACTTCAAATAGCACAATTAGCAATTACAGTTTCGGGGATAAAGCAGTTCAAAATATTAATTGCCCGTAATTTGCATAATGTTCAATATGTTGACTATCCGAAACTAGTTGCACATATTTGTATTGTTATATGGATCATTATGCTGAATGTATTAATTATTGGTGTCATGGCGTTTGAAAAAAACTCCATTCAAAATTGGTGTAAAGGAAACAAAAACTTGAAAAAGAACATTTGCTTCAAAAGCAAATTTGTGTGCTTTAAAAGCTTGGTGGCATAAGTCAAGAGGCAAGAGGTAAAGGACAGCACTGATAAAGATCACGTGATACCACTTGGCCAGTCGTATCATCTATACCTCTACCTCTAACGGTTTTGAAGATTTTCAACATTTAAACTTTTCAAGTGCCCTATTTTCATAAATTAAAAATTCTACAACTTTTTTTAGTGGTTCAGGTTCATTGGATGCTCCTATTCCACAAATCACAAACCTATGAATTGAAGTGGCAATGGCACTTCCATCTAAAATAGTTCTGTAGCTTTTCAAGATTAAAATTTTTCGCACTTGCATTATTTACACAAATTAAAATGTTTGGTTTATTGTTCACTGGAAGCAGCAATGTCATAAACCTATAAATACCAGGCATACACAGTAATTCCCCGCCACAACTGCAGATCTGGTTGCCTTAGTAACTATTGTCTCGCCTGGCAAGATACCGGCCGCTGCCTGTGCGTGAAGCAGAGTATTGTTAACATTTTGGAAATAAAGAATATTTGGTGGGGACTAGTGGGAATTTATTCTTGTGACTAATTTTAGAAGCACTACCCGAATATGACTTTGGAATTTGTAAACTTATATTTCTCTAAAAGACACTAATTTTGTGACAATGGGGTATTTAGCCCTTTCTGTGGCAGTGCTATGTCCGTGGGTTCTCCGTGACGACTGGTGTATAACTGTGTTTTAAACTATGCAAGATTTAAATTTTAAGTCTTCACCTAATTTGAATAAATTAAACTTCAACAACTTTCGTTCATGATTCATTGGATGCGGCTATGTCACAAACCTGTAAATTGACGTTGGAATGATACCACTCTCTAAAATAGTTTGGAGATATTCAACTTTCAAATTTTCAAATGCCAATAATCAGCATCATTTAAAGGAATGACACCACTGTCTATAATATTTGGAGATATTCAACTTTTCCATTTTTAAATGCCCATACTCAGCATCATTTAATAACCACACAACTCGTGTTGACTGTCCATTTGGCAGGTGTCACAAACCCATGTGTACAACCTGGACTTTTGTATCTATCTGTGATATTTTTAAAGATATTGAGATTTTAAAGTTTCAATTGCCCCTAATTTGCATAATTATGAACATCGTGAATATTCTAACAATCACCACGAACATGTGGCTGGGGTGGGGGTGTAAACAGTTTTCGAGAAGCACTCCGGCTCTCAAGAATAAATAAAGAAACAAACAAACAAACAAACAAACAAACAAACAAACAAACAAAATAAATAAATAAATAAATAAATAAATAAATAAATAAATAAATAAATAAATAAATAAATAAATAAATAAATAAATAAATAAATAAATAAATAAATAAATAATGGAAAGACAACATGTCTGTGTCAGCATACAGACATAAATTTGGAATTCTTGGAAAAACATATATCAGTGTGCTATGAAACAGACAATTTATTTTCTAAAAGTTGTTTATTTAATGAAACTTATATGTGCACTTCAGACACAACGTCAGCTCCCATGATAAGAGAGTCAAACGTTAACTAAGTGAGGCATAAACGTTGAAGCTGCCCTAAGGTAATATAATAATACATGCTATTTCAGAAAGAGAACAAAATCACATTCAATATTACAAAAGAACAAGAATTGAGTGAGTTTAGCCACACATAAACATCATGAAAAATCATGCATACATCATACTCGAGGAGAAGCCTGCACACAAAACGTTAATATCATGCTTTCAGAGTGTTATATATTTCTGCAAGGTACATACAGGCATTATATGTATCCATGGAGGAACAAGCTAGCTTATTCCTTCCTGGTATATCTATCACGTAATCTTTGCAAGCAGCCCATACTGCAACCCCTACTATCGATGGTGAATGTCAAAATATTTTTTTTTTTTGTAACGCCTTAAAATTTAAATAGTGTACCACTGGTGCAATATAGCTTGGAAATTCGATACGTAGTTGTCATAACTTGATAGGAATGAAGTAAATTTTACAGTTAATACCATTTGCTTGATCTACATTCGGGAAATTTAACTCGTTCTCACAGTCAGCCAAGCACACTTTTTCACCTCCACATCACCGTAGAGAGCATTGCACGGTATGAAACATTTCAGCGAAAGGGAATGCACTGAACTTCTCTGTGACTGTCAAGCTGATAGTGGCAAGTTATTCGTCACACATGATCACATTGAAAAGTACACCAGAAAGTATGTATGGTGTTTGTGACATATTTACATGCATTGTCAGATGACATTTATGGCGATTTTGACTTATTTTCATACTGTTTAACTTGTTCACATCAGGGGCCACAATCAGTGCCCGGCTGCGCTGAGAAGGTCGTCACGAACCATATGAATGTGGTCTTGCCTAGCTTCTCATGGTGGTCAGTCATTTATTTACCTCAAAAATTTAGAGGAAAGTATACATTGTTTGAAAGAATGCGTGGCGACTGTTACCTACAGACACGAATTGTCAGAAAGCATGAAGCGTTTGTAATCTATTTACATGGATTGTCAGATAGCAAGCGTGGCGAATGTGCCCTAATTGTATTGTCAGAAACCGTGCATCATGCCTCTGCCTCACATGTGTGGCCAAAATAAGATGTGTATGCATCATGTGCAAATCCGATAATTACTTATTCTGAATAATGTAGGATAGCCCATATACAATAATGATGAATTGTGCATCAAATGCTCTTATCAGGGACGTGTTATAATGGCTGGTCCGATCGCGGCATAACGGCCACTTTGTTATTTGTATCCACTTAATTTATGGTCACGAATTAGTAATGACGTTTAAGTAATGTCTGCGAAGCATGCATTCTATAACCTAATCATAAGTGCAAAAAGAAAACTCTGCAAGAAACATTGCCCAACCTGCTTGTTGAATATTTGAAGGTTGTCCTCACGCAACTGGAAAAACACAAGTAAAATTGTTTGAAATTGTGACAATAGGTGTGCGGATTTGGGCTATTTGGTGCCTATATGCAGTCTTTGAAGCATATTTAACAATAATTTTATTACCGATAACAAAGAAACTGGAATTACATGTAGTCATTGAAGGCAATCGTACATTTTCACCATATTTTTACAACTATATGAGTGTACAAATTGCTTTAAAAGGAAAAAAAATCTTTGAACCTCTCTGATACACCACACGTTGGTAGAAAGATCAGGACAGACAATCCTATGACAGCCCTGCAGAAACTAAATTCGCAATGCTTTTCAGCAAGAGCAATAAATACACTTATTTAAGTGCTGCGGTATTCTTAGCACAATATTCAGTACATGCAAGCACCATGATTCAGACCTAACTATTTAGTGATCGTATTACAGTTTTCAAGACACTAATGGAAAACCGGAGACTGGCATAAAAGACCTTATGGTTGTTGACTGGTAAATAGGTCCTTTCTACTCAATTTCCAACAAAGCTGACACTAAACCTTGTGCAAGGTAGTGACATTTCACATGCATGTATTATGCAACAGCTTTATTATTTAGCATTGTTTTACATTGAAGATAATGTGTAGTGACGAGTTTCCTTCGTACAGCCTGCCTTGTTCAAGTTTAATTTTGTCAGTCACATATTTAAGCAAACCACTCACGTCTACGTAAAAGTAACATAGTATACAAAATACACATGCATATATCTCACTGTACACTTTTGGAATCTAACCTGAAGGAGGCGTGACTCTGTATGCAAGCAGACAGTATTTTAATACATGCAGGGCCCAGGCTTAGTACAAAGATAAATACAAGTTTCTCTTGATTTCAAATTCAGGTATCTACATGTGACGAAATACCACACTTCGGATGCATGCACCAAAACCAACATTGAGTTTTATATTGCATGTAATCCGGCAGCCTGGCAATGCTAATGTTCCCTTTTCGGATTATGTGGCATTCTAATATTGGTATTTTATGCAAAGGCTTTTACCTTTTCTTTAAAGAAAATAAAACGTATTGTATTAATCAGAACCAAGATTCTTGGATCATGGCATGCCTTCCATCCATCTATCCATCCGTCTTCTTTGTTGATAGTTTGCGGGGGCAGGGCAAAGAGACGGATAAATAGAGAAAAAGACAAATGTTGGTTGTCGTTGAATCGTGGGTTATAGCTCTGACAATACTTGATTGAATGAGGGCAGCAAATCGAAAGTTATGCCTGGTGTGCTCTTAATTTTGCGCCTTTTTTCAAGTTTTTGTTCTTTTTTCAAGAATCTTCAACGCATGATCCCAACTTGGTATTAATCATGTTCGTGCCACCAACTTAGCAATAAGATTATCCTTATGATCGAGTAGACTAACTGCTTTCTACATTGTGCTTTAAAATTCTGACGGCTTCGTACATAGTCATGTTGACACGGGGATAACGTCCCTTACATCTGAAATGCTTTACTGAAGAAGAGAAGGGATAAACTTGCCACATCAAATGTCCGGACAAAGCCTTACATAACACAATTTTGGCCGTGTGCCTATACAATTCAAGAATAGATGGCAATACTCCTGTGGTGTCCGATGTGTCACAGCAAAAAATATTATTTACGGCATGCCATTTGGTTATTCGATAGCCAAAGTTTGAGGGTTCGAATCCCATAGTAGGCTGACAAAAATTATGGTATTTTTGAATATTTTATAATGCTCTCTTAGTTTCCTTGTGCTGTTGGCCATTGCTCCGACTTTGAAATTGTATAAGAGGTGTATTTACTTATACATAACAAAAGTGTCAGTCCATGGAAATGTCCTCTTGTGTCAATGTAAAAGCCAGCCTTGCTACTACATCGCCATGGTCCCTCGATCAACCTTTTTAGGGGTTGGTCCGATCGCTCAGAGGTCAGAGTGTTGGTCTTTACACTTGGCTAATCGATGGTACCAAAGGTCGAGGGTTCGAATCCCACAGTAGGCAGAAGTTGTGGCTCCACTTGATCAAATCTATGATATTCTTGCACTGTGTTCAGCTTAAATGTAGCCTACACCCTTCATTGTGCTTAATACTTTTCTTTTTTACTATGTTCAGCAATTCAATCAACTTTGAATTTATTGTCTTCCCCACGGAATTTATACTGTATGTGTTGTGCTTGGCCAGCTGGTGACTGTGAAGGGTAAAAGGTGACTTTCCAACCTAGTGAGACATGAAAGGCACTAAATCAGACCCCCCATCTTTGCCATGTCTGGACACCTTATTTTGACCCCTCAAGGGGGCCTCGGCAAAAGAAAAATTGTCTCAAGAACCTGTATAGATGGATGTGGTCTGCCGACCAGCAACAAATTACTTTCAGAAGAATGCACAATACATAGTAGGGATTTGCTCATAAAAAGACGTGTTTCAAATAAAGCGCTCCATATTCTATTTCATGTACTTGGGAGGAGGGAAAAAATAAACTTACAATGTACACGTTTTACAAGGTGGAAAATCATAAATTGATGATGTTTGAAAATTTTCTGTGTTTGACAAACCGATGACTTTCAAGGTTTCCAATTACGTATACAACAAGCACCGGTCGACTGACATAGTATTGGCTGGTTAGTTTCTCCATTAAGCATCCATTTGTTTTGAACCCTGAACACCATCTGCCCAACAAACACAAAATGGATCACATGTCAATATCTGCATTTCGGTACCTTCTACCAGACTGTGTGCTACTATTTTTGTGTGCGACACATACAAATTATGGCTTTGTACAAAGACCAGACTTAAACAGCGGCATGAATAAACAATGATGTTAGGTGGCGAATACACCGTAAACCGCAAATGAAACATCATGGAGAGCAAAATTTTGAGTTCCTGCAAGCTATTTTATACATGCAAATTACTTTGCAGTATACCCGTCAAACAAATTTCCGTGTGTGATAAATACTTACTCTACCGTACTTAATACATCACTTTTAGCCTTTTAACTTAAAACCACAGTTTGTACATCTGTGCTTCGTCTACATAAGCATGCATTGTGACCATACTCCACGACAAATTGTATTTTTCATAGTGGAATGATTAACCCATGATATATGGCGATTTGAAAAAAAAAAATGTTTATACAGATGCTTTCAAAAGGAAGCCCAGCTGCTTGATAGTGTGTCACTGTTGCGGTCCAAAATCGTACTTCGGGATTACTCACTGAAAATGATGATAACGTATGCGTTCTAAAAGATAACAGCCACGGAACGCTGAACAAAGTTTGCCATTTCTGTCGCTGGAAAAACGATAGTATAATACACAAGCATCACGTGATCAGTGTGAAGGCTCAAAGACTGTTTTTCGTGGGTTGTAAAAAAATGAAAAATATAAATAAAAACTAGAAACCAAGAAACAAAAATGCAAAGACTATGCTTTGGGACAAAGTGACTTTCTGTCGATAACAAGACAATCACAGAACAAGGCGTTACAGGGGATTACCTTTTACAAAAGGACGATTATAGAGTAGTCAAATCGCTAGTTAAAATATGATAGGGTTGAAAGTTTCACACGTGAAAAGAATGTTC
Organism: Hermodice carunculata; assembly: GCA_964020975.1. Lineage (NCBI taxonomy): Eukaryota > Metazoa > Annelida > Polychaeta > Eunicida > Amphinomidae > Hermodice > Hermodice carunculata. The sequence goes on along the minus strand of OZ026615.1, from coordinate 54,288,389 downwards.
CCAAACGTGTGTAGAGGTTACCATAATGATTCCGATAGGAAAGAGGTTTTAGTCTTTTCCTTGAATCAGATTACCATTCCCGACGGGTAACTTGACATCAATACGGTTCAAAGATGGCAGACTGTGATAAAGATATCAAGATAATAGACTAGAACACAGGAGAACATAAATTTTATGAATCGAACCCTAGCCTAGTAAGGTCGCACAAAGTCATCTATGATATATATATACCTGCTTGAATGCGCACTTTTTGCACCATTCAAGTGTCGCTTCACATCAAGTACTGATGTATGTGCAGCGTCTGTGCGCGAGGTGCAATTTTGTCTTCTTGCCAAGGGTCTGTAGCAAGAGACAAAGGCATAGATACGAAAGCCAGTAAAACAGTACACTTCAATTGTTTACAATACAACTTTCCCCAATGTCTTTCACAATATATGTTAGTCGTCATATATCTTGTGATTGTAGTTTGCCGATTTTAAGATTAAAAAGTGAAGTCGATTTGAAGAGCAGAGACTGCAAAATGTGTGTTTGCATGAAGTGAAGTTTGCTTAAGTCAGGCTCTTCTGCACTCAGCCTTAGTGTTATGGCATGTGAGAAAGTGATAATTTAACCCCATGTATGGACCCGCAGGAAACGGTATCTTACCCTGCTGTGCCCTGAAGTAACCTGTGTAATCTGAAGTAAATACTCACGCGCAAGAAGTGGGCAAAAAGTGACAGAACGGACTTCAAACTGCTCACTTCTTTGTCGCTTGTTTACTTTGCGGTTCATTATTCATTTCTTGTCTTGTCACTCTTTATGACGTAGTATCTGCACTTTGTGTGAGCGATGGAGCCAAGGCGGTAACAGATATGCGTTATTCATAAATTACCTTGTCAGAGAACGTGTGCTTTGGTGCATGAGCAGGTGTTACTGGGGTGCCAGGTAGTACGCCTTCATCTTCAACTATCTGATTGCTTTACAATAACAGGCATATGTTTTCTACTCATACACCTGCCTGTTCACAAACTGACAGAACATCGCCCACAAGTTTGTGACTTTTGCCTGCAGCTAACCACTTGGCAATAACTTGTACTTCTGAACATAATTTTAGCCTGATAGAAAGTATTTATGGCAATTTCATTTTGCACATCCAATAAAACACAATTTTTACACCACTGTTATGAGTTCCAGTTACGTTCTGTAGCATGTATAAAAACAAATTTGGTACACCTTTTCCTCTAACCTACATGTAAACAACACACACACACACACACACACACACACAATTAATGCAAGACAAACCAGATTTCGCGTTGAAACTGTGAGAAAGTTGCCACAGGAAACCAAAACTAAAAATCATAAGTTGCAGTATCTTGTTTTGATAATATACTTTCATTTCTGGGCAGTTTGGACTGTGCGACGATACGCATGCCATCATCAGTGAGGTTACAAAGATATTTTGACATTTTGACATTTTGTTGAATTGCAGTTCATCAAACCTATCCTATTCTGGCTACATTCACAGTTTCATCACAGGTACCTTTTTATATTTTCTTAAATCGAGTCCCTTCTAGGGCTCCTTGTAAATCTACTTAACTGAGCAAGGAGAGAGTCAAGTATCCAGAAACAATTCTAGTAACAACCGAATGGATTGAAAAAAAAAGGTTGGGTATAGTGGAACTAATTGTGGTGTCCCCACGTCACGGACCTGCTACGCAGTTACAACGCGAGAGAAATCGAATGTGACCGGGTGTTAAAAGATGAAATACTCTGAAAGAAACAAAGTTACAGTCAATGGACATTTGGACACAGATGTTTAGACAGTGAAGTCCAGCACCTTATTTCTTCGTCTTATCTTATGTCATCTTCTTGAATCGCATATTGAACACAGGCGGCTACATGTAAGGCTGGACAGCGGCGTTTAAAGCACAACAAGATTTAAAATGACATGAATAAGGCTCATTACTGATGGAGTACCACGCCTGCTGAGCCTGTTACCTCAGATGCTTTGATAGCAAGATGTTACAAACATTTTGACTTCCATCAGATGTGATACAGATATTTTCCAACTAGCCAGACATCAGGGCATCGTACAACTTACTCAAGCTATTATTCCAAGTTTTTAGCTCGTTTACTACAAAAGTTGATGGCATTAGTGTCACATGAAGCTTGTGATTCGCAATAGGAATAGCTCCATATGTTAGTGGCCAATGCTCAAAGTGGTTACACAGTACCATGCATCTTCATTTTGAACAGTTTATCATGACGTACATGTATGATGTTTTTGCCTTTCATTCGTTTTCTAGGTATATTGTGCATGCATTTTTAAAAGACTCCTCCAGATTTGTTGCCTTTGGGTCGTATTTCTAGTTGTATACCCTTCAAGTATTATCAAAACAATAATTCACTACAAGTATTTGTTTTCACAAAGTAAATCCTTTATAAACTACATTACATTTCCAGAATGATATCAGGGACTTGCACTAATTGTTCAGTTGAACGCTTCATTCTTTAAGAGAGGGCTTTATAAAGAATAGTTTTTTGGGGGAATATATTAAACTGTATATTGAAATTAGTGCATGCTTACTAATTATATTGCTGGGGGACAGCTTTACAGAAGTCAGGCTTGATCATCATGAAAATATATGTATGCATGATATGTAATTTAGGACAAAATGATTAAATATTCAACACGAGAAGGGGTACGACTCTAACTGAATGGCAAAACTGTTTCCCATTTTGTGAATTGTAACTCCGTTTTTCCATGCTGGCCAGCTGCACTCCCCCACCTCACGAAAACAACAACAAAGTTAGGTATGTAAGATTATACCAGCGCACAAATAAGTCTGAAGTTCGTAAACTTTCCAAATATTTACAGCTTATAGTGTTTTATAATAAACCTGACAGTGTTAAATAGGGGTGTATGAATATTATGAAAAGACTGGCGGTTCTGTGTGTTCCCAATGCACTATAGCTCCTTTTGCAAACGTCCGCAGAACCACCAATCTCTTTATGGAGACCATTTACTCTTACTCTCTATCTTTAAAATGTATATTTATCCTGATACGAATAAACGTAGTGAATATACCTACCTCAGCAGAATACTGTGCTGCACGTAAAGAAGCATTAATTTTTCCAAAGAATATGTTTGTATCTTTACGTTCTGCGTTGTTGTAGGACTACAGTGAGGAGAGGGATAACCCATCAGTCATCCCACGAACGAGGGAAACATACTTTCAGCAAAGCTGTATTAAAGATGACAGAAAAAAAGGTATGCATGTACTACATCAATTAGTCTCACTGCACAATGCAATCACAACTGTGGGGCTAAATTTGTTATGTAAAAAACAGTTGGTCTTGTTTAAAAAGATTGCCCCATACCCTTGGGCTTTAGCACGTCCGAATAAAGTGGGTGGTTCTGCGGGCTTCTGTGGTGCATGTTGACTTGTCTTGCAAATCATTCCACATAACAGGTATTGGCCTTCTTTGCTTTGAACAGAAACCTCCACAAGCGATCCGGCCATTTCAATAAAATTTGAGATTCATCTTAAGGAAAAAAAAAACTAATCAACCGTCCCAAACCGTGATATAATGACTCAACCTTGAAGGACAGTGAGCCTGTGCTTCACACATTGTTACCAGTTCAGAGGAGTTTCACAGCAGAAAAAATAGGTCAGTGCGTAATACATCATGGCGTTGCAATTACTCCACTATTTTCTCTGATGTGATTAACTGGATCCCAGGCTTGCCACCTGAATTCCTTTCTTTATTCTAAGGGAGTCAGATTTATCCTTCTTTTATTCTGAGGAAGTCAGATCGAAGTGGTGCTGTCGATTTCTTTAATTTTTACGAAAATATAAGCCAGCTTGCTTTTGAAATACTCAAATATAACACTAGCAAATAGTAATAGAGAGTCTTTTCCTCAATATTGGTCGCACTTGCGGGACCAGTGTCTTTAACTGTGCACCGGTAGTAAACCCAATGAAGTTCCTGTTTGACTAATTATATTTTAATTGAGGCTAACTGCGCATGCTTAGCGGTATTTTTGGGAAAACTGGGCCGCAAGACTTCCACATACATGGTATGTGAGCAGGTTGGACAATTCTAGCATAAAATTGGAAACTATGTCTCGATTGCTTCTTAACGGTATGTAAAGTAAGAATGGCTGCTCGTGTTTGCAGGGAAAAAGCGAATATACAGGGGAAAACTGATAGAGTGAATTGAACTATTTACTTAACTGTATATCCACTGTGAATTTGCAAAACATGTTCCACGAGCACAAGTATGACGCAGAAGGCAAAGGAGACAGGGCTGTGGAATATGGAGAATTTTGAAAGGTGAACATCGCTATGGTAGGTTGTAGTACACTCAAAATATGTCCATGTAAAGACGATTTCGATGAAGTTGGCAAAAAGTACTGGTGGAGAAGGGATTCTAATATGAAAATGTACAGACATAAAAGCAATAAATCTACATAAAAAGAAACTATTATTTCATGCAGGGCATTTCTGAAAATATATGTTATTTTCTAAGAATGGAATCAAAACATCAATCCCAAAATGTGATTAGTGAACTAAAATTAGCAGATATATCACGCCAAGAAGATAAAGAAGTCTTGGCAGAAATGTCTAATTTCGTGATATTGAACTTATATACATCAAAAATTAGTTCTCAACAAGAAGCATCTAATTATTTAAACAAGGTGAATATTAAATCATCTTTATCATTATATGAAAAAAACGTGACAAATTTTTGTCAGTTGACGGATGTGGCGATGTAGTAATGTAAAATAATGAATAGATATCTAGTCTAACATGTATGAGGTGTGGTATCTGTCAAGGTTGTCCAATTTAAGCGCTTTTGTTTTTATTGGTTGCTGAAATTAGGTCAGAAAACTTTCGTCATTGTCATGATATTAAGTGTATAAAACTGTCTGATATGTCACACGAAATGAATATATCCCAATATGCTGATGATATTGTATAAATAGTACAGGATATTTCATATATTGATACCAGCCTGGAGGTTATCGAAGAATTTGGTTTAGTTGCTGGACTATGGTTAAATATGTCGAAAACTGAAGGTTTATACCTGGGACTATAACGAAAGTTTGACAATTACTTATAAATCTGCCGGTCCGATCAGCCAATTCGATGCCTTGTAATATGTATTGGGTATAACAAAAACATGATGGTTTCAGTCCCTTAATAGTAGTGACTCTTCACCCGGGGTTTCAAGCCAAACCCAGGGTAGAGCTACAGACTTTGATGTGCTACCTGCTGTGATCATATGCTAATTAATCAGATAAAACTAGCTACTCCGCGCAGATGCTGGCTGGATGCCTTGTTCTTGTCCCCAAGAGAAAGTAGTTTTCTTTGTTGTTGGGGTTGCATAGGCATCTATCAAATCATTTTCATGAATATTGACTGCTACTGAACAGGATTAAGAAGTCCTGTGGGAACAACCACCTCACTTCCACATGACAATTAGTATCAAGTAGAAATAAATATGCAATCATAAAGGCGACTTTCCAATCTGTCCGTAGCACACAGGATAAACGGCCGGAGGAGAGCCGCTAGATAGAGGTCATATCCTCTTAAGTGAGTTATTATAAAGAGAAAACTTGACAAATAAGTTGTTGTGCCTCTTGACATGGAATGTTTAATCAGTAAGTTGAATTTGGTTTAGACGTCTGAAAAATCGTAAGGAAAATTTAATATCAGGTAGAAATAAATGAGCAATCTTAAAGGCGACTTTTCAATCCGTCCATAGCATACAGGACACGTGATCACAATTTTATCAATGCCTTGTATCTGAAAAGGTTATATTGCAATCGGAGAACAGTTTTACTTACATTGAAACAAAAATGTAGTTGCATTGCATTATATCATCATAAAAGTACGGCAACAAGGCGAAAAATGCACAAATAGTGCTTAATTTTGATTTAAAAAAAACACTGACTAATTTTGAAGAAAGTCCTAAAATTCATTTCACATTTTACAAAAAGAGTAAACATTGATATTTGGGTATTAAACGCTAAGAGGCATAACAAAAGGACTGCTGGGGGTTGGTGTTTCGTGGAGAAACCCAAAGGATAGAATTTTGGGTAATTGCAATATGGAGGTGAAACGTCACAGTCTCTCCACACGAATATTTCAGTGTATTATTATCATCATCATGCTCTTCCTGATCCTCATTATTATTATTGTTATTATTATTATTATTGTTATTATTATTATTATTATTATTATTATTATTATTATTATTATTATTATTATTATTATTGTTGTTGTTGTTGTTGTTGTTGTTGTTGTTGTTGTTGTTGTTGTTGTTGATGTATGCATCACGCTTTTCCCGCAAATATGTCTGGCCGCAAAGCTAAAGTCTTCTTTTCCTGAATGCCCTAACAATGGTTACTTATTGTGCCTGAAGCTGTGAAACATCCAGATTTCATTCATCTCTTCCTTGATATGTCAGCAAAAATGATTCGACAATATATCTGACAACTTCTGAAACATCTCACCTTTCAGTTCCCGAAAGAAAGATCTCCATTCATCATTTGAACGGTCCTATTACCAATGACCTGCTTAAAGTCCAATGTCTGCTGGCACCAACCTACCAGAAGTGTGGTGCCTGCTGCTGGTGACCCACTAGAAGGCCAAAAGCCGATGTCTGCAGCTGGTGATTCTCTGCAACTTCCATATATTTTGCCAGCAATGTACCATAGGTCAGATGTCTGCTGCCATTGACACGATGGAAGCCTGATGTATGATGGCGTTAGCCTGCGGAAGCATGGTGTCTGCAAACAGTGAAGTGCTGTAAACCCAATGGCTTCCGTCGGTGACCTGCGAGCAGTTTGACCTCTGCTACCAGTGATCTGCACTTCAAGCCATAGTAATATCACAGTGATAGCACAAGCTGCAGGAAACCCGTTTGAATTGCCCGTAACAAGTAAATACAGTGGACATTTTCCCGCCATAATTTTAACTTTATATCTTTTCTAGTTTAACCTTTACAACCTTGCTTACTCGGAAGGACACATGGTTTTCATAGCCATATTTTCTAAAAATACAATTTGCTCTGCAAGCATCTTTATGAATACAACCGACGTCAAATCAATTGAGGTAGTCTCTTTTTCAAAAAGTCAGTGTATTCAATTTATTGTATAGCTTTCTATCCTGAAAGATCATATTGCAGGCCCATACCTGAAGAAGTTCTCGCAGTGAAATAGCATTAAAACCTGTATTTTTTGTTTCATATGCAATGGTCCCCAATGAAAAATAAGCTTATGTTAATCATATGCATTTGCTACCAACACAGTTCTTCAACACTGGCGACAAATAAACACCAAAGACTACACACAGGCCATAACTGACAAAGATTGTTGGGCCCATCACTTTTCTTTGTACTCCTCAATTCATCATTCAACACTAACCAGGTACGACGCACAAGGTTTCATTAACGTTTGTACATACATGGTAGCAGTTATTATGCACCAAGATTGAAGTTCCCATTGGTGTATGCGATGCGTCAATGATTCTGGTACATAGGACAGGTACCTGCAGCCCACTTGTCTGCAGATTTCGTCACGCTTTGTCCAAAAGGCGAGAAATGGACACCATCATTGCTCCATATTAAAGTTTGATTTATCAGAAATCATCAACTCTGACAATGTGTATCTACGCATCCCTTGAAGTGGTGAGGATATAGAGCAATAGTCTATTCATGTCATTCGTTTGTAACCTGTGTATATACACTAACTGAGTAAGGTCTACATCAAAGCATTATGGCTGTACCCGCTGGGACTGGTCGCGAAAAAGCATAGTAGTAACCTTTCGAAGAAGAGCAAAGGGACCGTGGGTGAGGGGTCATCATATGCCCGGGACCAAATGATCTAGAACTGTATTGTATACCTCCGTGCTGCAAGTTCAGTACCTGAGTAGCCGTAGGGCGAAAAGGCATTAGATATTATGGACTATGTTAGTTTTGACATGAAATTGATCGCGACGTTTCATGGGTCCTTACCTTCATAGACAGAGGCCAGAGTGGTAAAAGCAAAAGGTCCAAAGCCAATATGAAAAAGGCCGGAAGGGTAATGAATGAGCGATCATGAATGAGTTTCGTGAAACCAGCGAAACCTCCGAGCCTGAACAAAGTTAAAGGCATTGTAAAAAGCAATTTATCAATCTAATTCAAAGTTTCTGTGTAAAACTTCTTGTGTTACTTCAATTTCAAAACTGTGATCCTCTCACCCTTCACAAGGTGACGAGCCTTCCGCCACCCTATGCTACTCCCCTGTCTCTGTTTCCCATGTCTTGCTTGTCATGCTACGGCACTGGAGGACAGATTTGACAAGAAAGACAGAGTGATATCTATTCAACAAACAATGCTCCACAGCATTTGGAAGGTTTTTAGGGGGTGATCGCTGACATCATTTATGGTTTAGGTGTTGTATAGCTATGTCATGTACATACAAAGAATTATAGTCATGACTGACATACTTTAAATCGGTATATCCCAATAGCACTGCTGGACACATACCCTTCGGTGGCACCGCTGAACAGTGGAGCCTCAGTGGCAACTAAATATACATTTTTTCTTGGAGAATGTACTTGAAATTCTATCCTTAATTGGAGACAAAGAAATAACCCACATTTTTCACCAAGTCTCTCGCTTGTCCAGAAAAATTCAACAGGCATTAACAGAGAAAACGTATTTATTTCGGAGCCTTTTGTTCTCTAAATATAAAATGCTGATGCTTTCACGCCGGTTTAAAAAAAATGAGAAACTTTACGCATTAAGATTTAGTTTCCTTTAGATAACTTTGTGATTATGACAGATTGTTTCCAGCAAACGCTCAAAGGCTTCCCTCTTATTTATGTGGACATTGCGTGCAGCAACAACCTAAGCCTCAAAGCCACTCATTATCATGAAATCAAATTAACCTAACACCTGAATGATATGCAGAACTTAAGTATCGCTTACAGTCAAAATTATAGGGTATAGATAAAGTAACGCAGATTAAATGTGGTAAACTGAGAACGTGACTCGCTTGTTAAAAAACACGGAAAGCAAAATGTCACTGTGTTATTATTCCCCCTGCTTATGATTGAACATAAACTTGATATCTATGGTATCAAAAGCCACCACTTTGTTCGTCTGCTACCAACCTGAGACCTATGGCATCAAAAGCCACCACTTCGTTCACCTGATGCCATTTATATGCGCATATGTACGTAAAGAATCTGTTTTCCATTACCATATCAAGCTCTTCGGGTCAAAATCGCATATCTTTTAATTGACCTGTCTGTATCATACCCTGAGGTGCAAAATCGCAGTAAAAATACCGTTGGACATAGTTTGGAGACGTAATATGTCAACAACTGTATAGTTTAAGTTAGGGAAGGGTTTGATGAGCAGAAATCCAGCAAATGAATACAAGGGAAAGAAACTAATTTTAATTGACCCCACGAAAGGTCGTAAATGAATTGGTGTAGGGAGAAACAGATATATACGTGAATTTTCAATCACAGAATCTGCAGCGAAAAAGTGTATTTTTGTTTAAGCCTACTCTAATCAAATGAAAAGAAAGGTAAACAAGTAGTGGAGAACCACACACGAACCTTTCACGCATGAAAATGCGACAAACAGTTAACAGCAGGATTTTCATACACGAGTTCACTTTTCCCAATGAAGTCGAATTTCGACACATGACGGCAAACAAGTCCAGCATGTTACTGGAAAGATATATTCAGCTCCAGAATTTGATGTTAATGTATAACATACAAATCACTGCTGAGAAAAAACTTGTCATTTTTTTCGTTTACCCTGAGAAGGCAATTTGAATTATACCTACAGAAAGAACGCTGCATTTAAAAAGTCTCCCAGGTAAGCCAGAAATGCCAGAGACCGAGTGCAAAATGACCACAAGATTAATATTTTTCCGATAGGTTTTCCAATATTTATATAACATTAATATCTCTCAGTAGGAATTACAATCACCACCAAAAATTGCCCACAACTATTTATATCACTAACGCCTTTATACAGTGCCTTTGGTTTTGTATGTCATCTGCAATTAGCAGGCATCATACGGTACTCCATGGTTGCTTGTATTCCGTAACATTTGGCAGCAATTACATCCATTTAATAGCGTAATTTGGTGGCCAGAAACTGGCGTCATTGATAAATGTAATGACTTCACTGGTCATAATCCCTGCAGTTTCAAAGAAAATATACATGAGGTATACTTGTAATAAAAAGTGAAAAACCTTATACTTTAAATGAGGACTTAGGGCATACTTAGACGCTCTGTACCCGTGGGCTGTTCAATTATACTTCTCCTTTTCAGGTATCTTCACAATAGAATCTGTTACTTATTTGTTCATCTTAAGTATTTTTTATACGAATAATTTCATGCATTCTCGTGCGAAAAGTAAGAAAAATATCCATGAAGGCATACTGTTCTAGTTTTATGACTCGAGGCAACATGGGTTCACTTTTCAATTTGATGAAAGGAACTACAGTTCCATTAGTCGTGATTTAGGTGTTTAAGTATGCACCAGTTGCTTCTAAGCCCTCATGATTTGTGCTGTGAACATCCAAAAATGTTCACTTGATACTGGTGGTGGTGAATTTTACCGAAACTTAGCGTGACTTGGACTGTTCAGCCATACCCTTCTGGACAATTCGTCAAATACGGTTATATTTAAATCAAATCAATGTAATTTTCACGCAAATCTCCTCTAAATTAATATATTTGGATTAAAGAATATTAACATTTCAGTTAGATATTATCGGGGGTGGGGTGTGGGGGGTGTGTGTGTGAATATTGTGATTCTCCAAGGAGAGCTTCTGTGCACAAAGAAATGAACAATTAGGTGTCAATATAATTGCGAAGGCATACTCACTGTACGACATGTGTAACTATCTACCTGGGTGGGATTTGAACTGTTTTGTAAAAAAAAAAGTATCATCTCTGGTTGGATTATGCGTACAAGAGAGGAGTTAAAACGAGTGCTCTATCATAAAGAGGCAGATGTGTCAAGGGGTCGGGAGGTCGGTGTTGGTTTTGGATCTGAGCAAGAATATTGGGCATTGAAATAAAGCAATCGCGATTTAAAGATATTGAAAAGTGCTCATAAATTTTTAGACTCTCAGTTGCAATGCAAAATTACTTTTTATCTCCCGTATCTTATCAGAAACATTTTGGTTCATATTCCACGCAGGTGTATTCAACCAAATAGTCGCACAACATTAAAGCTTTCACATCTATCGAAACCTTGGAAAGTATGTGTTGAACACAACTGCCCAAAAATTCCTCCATTCATCGTGGACAAATGACCTGACGAAAGTAGATACGACGTGCACTTTATGGGATTTTATTGATACAGACCTTTCGTATCTTGTATCTTCATATCGCCATGCGTTGTCTGATTACCTGTTGCTCCTTTGACTATAGAACTATATTCAAATTCAGTGAGATATGTTGTAGAAATAATTGGTCTTTGGTTTGGGAACAACACGATAACAAATGGAGACAGGAGAAAAATTGTTTAACATCAAGGAAACATTTTCTCCTCCACATTTGCAAAGCAGTTATGTGTCAATTGGTTTGCACTCCAATCGTAAGCCTCTGTAGTCTAACACATACACCATGACATCCCTTAGAATCATCGTTAGGGAGCATGCAAGCATGGAAGGCGTGTGTGTGCGCGTGTGTTTTAAGACTTAACATCAGCTTATTCTACTGATACATTGATTAAAGGCCATGTATGACAGGTTTCTGACACTCAACACTTTAAACAAAACGTGTTTTTGTTCCACTAAGGAAAATCTTTACTTGTGGCTGGGGTTCATACAGTGAATTGTTTTCCATGTGAACCCGGTGTTCTATTTCAAAGGTCAGCTCTGAAATATTAGTCAAATATGCTAGAACTACCACGACAATTATCATGATAACTTCTAGCGATCAGCAAAAAAATCTTCCTTTTAAAACATCGCGTTTAAATAATGTGCTTTTAGCGAAAAGAAGCGATCTTGTCGACAAATGGCATTGGTATAGCTTTCAATTGTTGGGAAGCGTAGTTATGAGCTACATGGTGTTTGAAGACGGATGCAATTGCATTCGTTCAAGTTACGGGCACAGTATGAACGATTGTTGGTAATTAAGGAACTTACAAAGCACTATGCTAGTTGGCCTTGTTAAGAAACTTACAAAGCACTGTGCTAGCCAGCTCTGTGCAGAGTATCATATGACTGCCTTTCGGTGCAGATACTATCACTTCAACACAGTGAATGCACCCCATTGAAGCACTCGTCTAAACATTCTCTGGGCAACCAAGAAGCAACTGTGCCACCTTCAAAGCCTCTTCACTGCGGACCATCCTGCCTGGGGCAACTCCTCTCAGGTTCTGTAGATATGATACCTTTAACCCTGTACCTTAATTATCTGTTTTTATGATGTACAGTGGAAATAAAATTCATGGCTGTAGACCAAAGGTATTTTTGGTGAGGAAGGTACAAAAACTGAAAAATGTGAGGCGGATAGATACATTACGAAAGCCAAATACATTATGAAAGTCCAGTACATCTTTGGAACCAATGTAATAAGTACCCGCCCCCCTTTACAGGCCAAAATCAGACCAATTTGCAACAAATGCGCACCACAACTTGTCAAGGTATTGTTAGTATAGTAATAGGGTAAAAGTGCAGTTTTTGGACACGGCGTTATTATCTGGCAGATATTTTCTCTGAAACTGTGTCAACTTTGGACAATTTTATCTTGTCTGGAGGTTTATTGCTTGCGAAGGTTGGCCCCAGAGAATATTGCAGAGTTAGTCCTTTGTGTTATATTTATTTCTCCTAACAATTTGCAGACCTGTCAGTAACAACGGCAAAAGGCAATGATTATATTTCTCGACAATGGACATTTGCAGCGACGCAATGCAATTTTCTTCATAAACCATTGAGGGAACAACTGTTTTCAACCCCGCCCATATGGGAGCCACAAGGAAGTCTACACCTACCTGTACACCACATAAAACCAGACTGCCATATTTAGCAAGCAATAAACAGGACAACAAAAAAATTAAAAATAAATCTTCGTGTTGTTACGAAGGCGATCCTTAAAAATGACATAAAGGACAAGAGTGCTTTTATATAATAACGTGTTTATCTATCGCAGTACAGATTTATAATTTGAAAAAAAAAACAACAAACAACAAAACATAGGCAAAAACCATAAAAAATGAAAATGTTCGACACTAAGATATAGCATTGTTTTATTTTTATTAGAATGTGTTGTGACGTCAAATATGTATAACATTTTAGGTTAAAATAACATTCCTTTTAACTACCATTTGGAATCTTTGAGTTTAGAAATTTGAAAAAAAAACTTCGGTTTAGGATAATGGCAAATATAAACTATGTTGCCTATTTTCATGGAATGTGCATTTATCACGCATTTTGCTTCAAAAAGTTGCAAAACGTCTGAATTGAAGTTTCAAACCTGCTTAAAATTTACTCCTGATCAACAGAACTTAAATGGTACAATTATAGTTTTATTTTTGATATGCCATTAATCACAGAAGCAGAAGCTAGAATCTCAAAGAAGTGAAGTTATGATGAGATTCGATATCTAAAGTTAAAAATATTCCAGATATGAGCACTTTGAAAATATAAGCCTTCCGTTCAAGATTCATTTGATGTACAATCATCACCAAAAAATGGATTTACGTTGAAATTGCTGTTCTATTACACTGTTGACTGTATTAAAGATAAAAAGTTCATGGTGTTACTGATTGCCAACTTTCCAATGTTGTAACTTTTTAATGATCACTCAGTGTGAATAATCAAAAAAATATTTGTAGACATTTGCAGACATTTTAATAGAATTCTGTCTGTCATCTAATTACATATTATGCAAATTTGAAATGATCTAATATGATTCATATGATGCGTTCCTGTTGTTTCAAATAATTTGATTCTGTTCGATATGGTTTTTATCATCATCATCATCATCATCATCATCATCATCATCATCATCATCATCATCATCATCATCATCATCACCATCAGTAGTAGTAGTAGTAGTAGTAGTAGTAGTAGTAGTAGTAGTAGTAGTAGTAGTAGTAGTAGTAGTAGTAGTAGTAGTAGTAGTAGTAGTAGTAGCATGCGAAAAGTTATGGAAGAAAAAACAAAAGGACAGACGGAAGGAACAAAAGACGTAAGAAAAAGCAAGAAAGCAACATGCAAACAAAAGACGAAACAAAATAAATGACATGTCTATTTTCGTAGATATAATGACCTACTACGGTTCTTGTGATTGCCGTAGTTGGAACGGCGTGTGGCGATTCCATGAGTATTATGCCCGCAAGACAGATTGTATTATTAGTGGCGCATACGATGTTGACCTTTAGACACCTAATAAACTAAGAAACTCATTCAAAGATGGTAATTTCTCATGTTTCGTATTTTTGTACCTCTGCAGGTGTGTACCAGTGATACCTGTACAGTGACTACTAGATGTATGCGCACCCTCCCTGTGCTTAGCGGTTATGACATGAACAAATATAGGACAACATAATGAAGAAAATAGTTTGCATGAAAAAGTGTTGATTTGGTATAATACAACAACTGTTGGACGCATGGCGAGGCGATATGGAGATGTGCCCACAATAGATACCTGAATTTCAGTCTCAGGTGGTACCTTCGGATGCTATTACCTGGCTCCGGGAGAGAGGGGAGGAGACAGATTTCATGTACCTGGATATTCCGTGGTTATTTAAAAATCGATTTTCTACGAACATTTTGTGGCACTTGAAATTATCTTCAAACCGTATTAGGTTTTTATCATCATATTCATGCTCTATGCCCAGTGCTCGGAACATCCTTTATTGATCAAAAGTGTTTATCAAGTACATTCCTAAAGTATACTTTTTTATTTCTTATCGCAATGCGTAGGCCTACACGTCAGGCCTCAAAGTTTACATTTCTAGCACACTCTTCTGTTTGAGGTTCGTTTAACATGTTGGCGAGAAGCATGGCAAGAGAGATAAAGTGTTCTAGAGAAAATTAAACGACTTACTGAACAAGAAAACGTCTGAAGAATGTGAGAACATAGGTGCACGCGACTGATACGATCATTACAAGGAAATGAATAATGTTCAGCACACGAATACAAGATCATACAATACAGTAAGGCATCAGACTTCATTAACTAGTCAACTGCCATGACTTGAGTGCTGTCCAAGATTATGAGTTAAGTGTTAAATTGGTTCTCGGCTGAATAACTACATGTATGCGACCAAAATAACATATAGTAATAGGCTGACTAACTACATGTATGCGATCAAAATAACATATAGTAATAGGAAAATCAACCCAGCTAGGGCCTTAAAAATGAGTAATCATCTAAAAGGAAAGATTTTTTTCCCTTAAAGCCAATCGGGATTGTAGAGAGAAGATTAACAACTGGTAAAATTGTATCTTATAAAAAAGTAGAGGCTAAGTAGCTTACATTAAAACGTAAAGGCTGTAGTAGTTTTTATTATTTTTGTAGTGTATTTGATAGTGCTTCCAGGTCCTTCTCTAAGAACTGTATACAGAGAGTATAAGTGCAGAGATGTTATATTTGACAAAAGATGTGTATCAGAACTGAAATATCTCTGTCAAACTATCAAATGCTATCTCACCATATTACAATGGCACTACTGGATGGAAACAAATGTTGGTCCTCTTCTTCACAGCCTCCACGCAAACGGCCCAGAATCCGAACTTAATGTGAGCATGATACAGGAGTCTACCTAGGAGACTCAGAGAAAAATCAGTTACCGGCTCTCTGCAGAAGCCAGATACCCACGAAGGTCTCCAACCTTGTTGGGAAGAATGCTAGAATATGTGCCCGGGGGGGGGGGGGGTGTCTAGAAATAAAACGCAAAAAAGCTACGTATACTTATTCTCAATAAAACATGTATTTAAACACAGAAAAACATTTCAAGATATATATCAAATCTCGCTAGATTATCAACAGAAAAAAATATCCAGACTTTTTTTTTCCAACAGAGGTGGATCTTTCGCAGGAAATAGGCTAGCGGATAAGGAGCAAAGAATATGTTACATATTAAGACAAGGACTTCTATCTAACAAAAAATAGAGCAATACCATCTAACATCGCTTTGGACTTATTAGAACCTGACATAAAACATATTGTGGTCTGTTACGTCGCTGCGAAACGTGAAATGTTCAAAACTGCAGTGTGACCCATATATGTATATAGCGTTAATGCTGGAGAAATTGAAAATGCCTTTATTGTAAATTGCAAGTTTGCATTCGGAATGCAACAACAGATGTTGTCTTATGACCTCTGTAACAGGGTATTGGAAGATATCGAATACCCCTGTTCAAATTAAAATTATGACTTATTCGTCCAGGCTTATAGAAATACAAGATGATCACGTGTTACAACTTGCTTTACCTGTCTCACGTGGCAAGATGGAGAAAATGTGTGAATTTCATCGGTACGAATTTGGGGATGGGTTGGCAGATTTTTTTTTTGTGGGGGGGCAACGAAGAAAGAAACATAAATATTGATGGATTTCAAAACAAATTAATCTAGTATTGTTCACACAAAGTATTGTACTTTATGATGTTTAACAAGCAAGCGTAATTCGTTTAATGTATAACATGCAGGTGTAATCCGTAACCGTTTAAAACTGTCTGAGGTATCGTGTTTAAATGGATGGGAACAGGAAGATATAGTTCACATTGGTGACACTTCAAAGCAATATGTCTTCAATGTCAAAGAATGATATCGAGCACCACAATTAACATTATTCGTTAGCTGTACTGCATAAGATTCTTCCAGCAACACTGTCATAGAGCACCTCCAAATTTGCAATATTCCAATGACATTTCCTTGCTTTATCTCTTGAGTCCGACATGGCACTACACGTGTACAAATTAGTATTTATCTTGCTTGAATGCGGCCAACACCTAGAAACAGTCCCACGTATGTATCTATGTATGTATATATATATATATATATATATATATATGTATATATGTATGTATGCATGTATATATGTATGTATGTATGTATATATGTATGTATGTATGTACGTATGTATGTATGTATGTATGTATGTATGTATGCATGCATGGATGTATGTTTGCCTGCATGCATGCACATATGTATGTTTGGTTTTCGTAAAGGAGAAGGTTTTATGCACAATTACCGGTGGTTAATCCGAATGACGTTAGGTTGTGCACTCATGGTAACGTCAAACAAAGAGAGAGAGAGAGAGAGAGAGAGAGAGAGAGAGAGAGAGAGAGAGAGAGAGAGAGAGAGAGAGAGAGAGAGAGAGAGAGAGAGAGAGAGAGAGAGTCATTTTCCTGACAACAACCAGAACTCTTACAGCAAACTTTAATGGCAATAACTTTGTCTTCAATTCCTTTTTTGTGTGTCTTTTTCTGTGCCTTGGCAAAATAGACTTTGATGAGACAATTCTTGTCGTCCAAAGTTGACAACGGAAACTGCCCTAACAACCACTGTTCATTCCCTTTACCTCCATTTTTGTGTCAAATTCAATCCTGAATGTTGGAACACCAGTGTATCCCATCCGATGTATTTTTCTGCGCTTATAACAGTGATTTTCAAAAGGCAGGGAACTGACTGAACTTTCTGTTATGATGGAATAGATACACTTCTTATGCAAGGAGTAATAATATCTGAACTTGAGATCTATGGAAGAAATATTCTACACAGCACAGAATTTTCCAAAATATTGCAAAAAATTTACAAAAGAGGGTTATTTGAATAAGGTAGAGTCAGGCGGCAGTTCCACACAATACGCCGTCCAATTTAAGGCGTGGAGTTGTGAAAAGACTTCCCTTTTGTCATATTTTGCTGTCGTTTAAGTTGGCCGTCAACTCTTCCAAAACATGGTCGAGCGCCAAAGCGGACGGCACATGCTCGGCACGCTAATACCCGAATAAAGGTATTTCAGAAGGAATTGCAATCTGAAATCACTACATTTATTCAAAAAGAGGACCTGCCTTGTGAAAAGCGGCAAGAGGGTTAAACTGGGCGCCAAAATGCGGTAAATTCATGTCACCTGTATTCTGTAAACACGACAGGTGACATTATGGAGCACCTGTCAGAGACACGTATAAGGTAACTGATACATACTCAGTCATACTTTACACTGCGCTGCATATGTCCATCTTTTGGCAACCTAAAGACATAAATTATTGGTTCCAACAAAGAACTTTTGAATGGAAAATCATTGCAGTTTCCTTTTTTTGTGCTGTGTAATGTATTGGGAACAGATTTTCTACCCGGAAATTGGTCAAGCTGCCTTAAATTATATCAATTTACTTCTATTGAAGCTATGAGGGCATATTCATTTTGGAAATTATACAAGATGGATAAATGTCATTTTTTCTGTAACTTTGCTGTTCACAACAATATGTTTTTCAAGTAAAAAGACGCTGTGGAATGTAGCATTAACGAAACGCAGATTCCTTGGTGAACAAAGCGCCACACAAATATACATTTGCCCAAAGAAAGCTCTTATCTACACATGAAAATATATGAAAAAGTTTAATGTAATCTGCTTAAAGTCCCATTTGGCAACTACATTAAAACATTTAGTTAAAATTCGAGATGTGCATAACTTATTTTTAATACGGAGTAAGGTGCTACATAGTTATTTACATGCTTCTATTTTTCAAATGTCTTCGTAAATAGTTACACAGCGAAGCTTATTGCTAGTTCAGTCAGCAATGCAAGCTCTGAAATCTTTGAAAATAAGCTATCTACCGATTAGTTATCAAAGCTACCAAAATATCTGTCAATACGAAATAAAGATTCCACTTTGACTTCTGAAACCTGGTTCAATTTGTAAGCCTTGATAAACAAAAGAAAAATTATTATATGACACGAGGAGAACAATAGAAATATTTTGATGTACATATTATTCACCGAACACTCATAGAACTGAAATCATAAAAGTTAGTGGCTTTGGATATGTATCATTTGCATTTTATTAGCTAGGTGAATCATGTGCATTATGTTTTTTGGCACGTTGTGCTTTATGAATGTGTAAGAATGACCTAGCGTTTTCTTCCAAACGTTGAATTTTAAATATACTTGGGGCTATTTTCTCCGACTCTTGATCCAACCCTACATAAAATGTTGGTCACACCTAACCTATTGACAAAGTGCTAGTAACATACAAATTTAACATACTTGCCTTACGGTGGTAAGCCAGGTATGTTAGACTCTATGAAATTTGACTCGCGGCAGCAAAAATTATGCACTAGGGCTTCTTATTTCCTTGCGATAATGCACAATGCCATTCAGCAGAATAACACGACTCTTGTCTAAGGGACTGTAAAAATGTGATTAGTCTCTACTTAGAGTGATTGCCAGATAAGTGACAACCAGACAGGGTAATCACAGCGTCCGCGGCATTACAGGATTTTAGTATCGAGACAACAGAAAGACTTTCTTGTCTCCAAAATGTGATTTTAAAAAAAATATCCATGTAACATGGAAATGCAAGATAAACAAATAATAAAGTGTCTCACTGCTACAAATACATACCGGTCATTTTTATGCATTCTGCTGCTCTGATTGAATGCTATGTATCTCCCAGTCTTCACTTTTTACAGCTATGTTATATAAAAATCTGCCAAGAAAAATTGGTATAGTGACAACAATGCTGTTCGACTAAATAGTACGGCGCACTATTTGTACTATTTAATTCTATTTAAATGTATTAGTACTCATATGATTACATGAAGTGTGGACAACAGCAAAATTAGGATATATTTATAATTTTCGTGGTTTTCACCAGAGAGATGGTTACAATTTGTTGCCAGAGTTCTGCGCCAGATTAAGACTCGAACAATAACAGAGAGATCAATTTCTATTAAAAAATTGTAAACGTGTTTAGCCTATGTGCATGAGCGTAATAGTCGTAGGGATTTGTCCTAAAATATGTCAAGACATAAATTATTTGTTGCAGGCATAATAGACATGTTTTAGAAACTCAAGTACAAACCACATCACATGCTGCTCTGAACAGAGACTGGTTTAAAATACGTCGCAGGGAAGAAAATCCGTTGTAGCCGTCTTGATAAATCATTGCATGCATGTTGATGTGGTGAAACCCACACAAGAAAGCCCCGAAATAAACATATCTGTTCCAATCTGCAAATACAAACCTTTCTTTGTAGACTCTGTAAGTAGATATCTGTAGCAAAAGCTTGAAAGTGGTCCTCGATTGATAAAAGGTCGGACCATTTAATTGATCCTTCATCTGAAGCTTCATACCTGGAAGAGTTTATGGAGAAATCAAAAGTATAACCATAGAGGTATTCGGTTTTATTATAAAGAGGATGTCTAGCATTGAAAGTATTTTAACCATTTTATATGACTTTCAGGCTTTACTTTAAAAACCTAGAAGGTCATGTCCTTTTTTTCTTTAAATGTCATGATGTGCATCTCTTTGATGACTCATTAATGGCATTTTGAGACACAAACGAATGTCCATTTTTTATTTCTCTGTGGAATCTGTCGTAGCGTGCAAATTAGACACAACATCTAAGTGCTTATAAAGTTACCATACAATGTTGGTGTCATATATCATGTTGTTCAAATTACTTAAGCACTACTGAATGAATTCAATTGTAATGTTGAAGAAGTCTATCATTTACAGATTTCTACTGTAATCTGCGAAGATTAGTGCGGAACAGACAGCAACGAAACTTATTGGCTGAGTCAAACTCGTCTCTCGAAAAATAATGTTGTATTCAATAATCTTGCCTAATATAGTCGTCATAACTACGAAGACAACTTGTTTATGTCAACCAGAACTCACTAATACTTTCCTCGTTACTATTGATCTACTCGAGATATCAAGGAAAGTGAATGTCATCATGTAATTCCGTCGACAAAGCACCCGAGATTTAGTCTTGCTTTAAAATCGATTTTTGCCAGATGTTTTCTTTTGCCCAAGAAATGCTTGATGGTGGAATGAACATAATCTTCGTCTTTGACTTATCTCAGGTATTCAACACTGTGGACCACGTCACACACTTTCTTCCCAAACCACGAGAGGACAAGAAAATGGGTCGACGTCCGATTTATCTCATTCCTTCAAATTAAAGCGTTAACATTTAAAAGTGAATTTTGACAATCGGTTTATATAGTTCGGTCACTTGGCTTGTAGTGAAGGTTCTTTTGGTAGCATGTGGCATGTAGTGAAGATCCTTACGATGGTAAGCAGTTTTGTTAACTCTTTTAGCGCCAATGTCGACATAGTCGATCTGTACATACCGAACTGACATAACGATGCTAGAGTCGTATTCTTCGTGAACCAACCTTTCATTCAAGTACCAGCATGCTTACAGTTGCAGAAATCATAATAATGGTCCAGGTCAATAACTTTCCTCGGCCCTTTTTGTGTGCCTTGTGCTCAAACAGCGCAGAAAAAAAATGTCGACATTGTCAAAACCTGGCATTAACATGGTCGACGGAAACTCAAGTTCGTCAGATGATCTCCTCATCTGAATTCACTTTTAGCAGTGGTATGTATGTCGGAAGCTACTCATATAACAGAAGGAATATAATGGTTGGAGTAAAGAGCTCCATTATCAAACTTAACAGACAAATCTTGTTTAGACTTCAGTCTGTGATGTGCTTAGTAATTCTCAGCAGCACCAAATTTATAAACCTTAGTAATGAAGCAGTGGCCTTAACCATAGATGAAGGTCGTGGCGTGGATAATAAAACGAAATGCGGTCATGACATATTTTACGATATTAATTAGGGTTCAGCCTACTCATAAATCACAGTAGAGTTTCGGTGGCAAATCGCTCAATGTATTAGAGTGAGGGGGGGGGGCTAATGAAAATCTCTAATTATAAGTACGTGCAGCTACGTATAGGTATGTACACTTGTTAAAAGTTTGTTTGCTACCATATTTTACATCTGGGTTATTCATGAGTGTGCATCTGTCACCATCTTAAAGATATCATGAATTTCAAACATTCCGGAACCGCAGTTTTTCAAAAATGTGTGATTATTCTCTTTCTCTCCCTCTCTCTCTCGCTCTCTCTCTCTCTCTCTCTCTCTCTCTCTCTCTCTCTCTCTATCCCTCTCTCGCTCGCTCTTGCGGTGGCTTGAAATCTCTCTCTGTCTCTCTCTCTGTCACTCTCTCTCTCTCTCTCTTTCCCTCTCTCGCTCGCTCTTGTGGTGGCTTGAAATCTCTCTCTCTCTCTCTCTCTCTCTCTCTCTCTCTCTCTCTCTCTCTCTCTCTCTCTCTCTCCCCCGCCCCCCCCCCCCACCATGGTTGTGTGGCAGACGGGTTTGTGCATAACCAACTGGACTATTTTGGAGTTATGACTGCTTGGTTGCCTTCACTCTTACCGAGTCGACAGCTTCTCTCGTTGCATGCCCAGTGCATGCTCAGCGTATGCTCTAAAATTTAAAAAAGCAAAAAAACAAAAACAAAAACAAGCAAAAACAAAAAAAAAACAAAAACAAAAACAAAAACAAAAAAAAAAAACAAAAAAAAAAAAAAAAAACATAACAAAAAACAAACAAACAAACAAACAAAAACAATACCAGAAAGAAAAAAAGCCATTGAGCATGATAAGTCATTCCTGATGACCAAAACCAAGAAGAAGCCAACGCATTTATGATATCGCCAGTGAATGCAGTCACTTTAATTTGGATAAAATGGCATGCCAGTACATCAGCATAGGTCTCTCAGGGTTAATAGAGACATGCATTCCACTATGTAAAGAACCGTTTAATTCACACCTGTTTACATGTATGTAAACTGCATCATATTTGAAAGGGGCAATTTTCCAAGATTTATGCCATATAATTATATAAAGATCATGACAGGTCAGCCAGTGACCAGCAGTTCCAGAATCTTCAGACTAAGGGGACAATAGGTCTACAAGCAAACCATGCAGACTATACCATTATCTCCAAGGGGTTCTTACGGTGTCAAAGGTCGACCAAATGTGGCGTTAAACCCTCTGAATCAGCCATGCTTTGGTTACATGCAGTGACATGCATTGTCCGTGTCCTTGTATTGTCCGTCTATCAAAGCAGGTGTTGGCTGCTTTACGATCTGCTTGTAGCTTCCGGATGACGTTACAGGCAGAGGGAATCTTTTGCATGGTATATGATCCTCAACTTGAAACGACATCACATCACTGTTGACAATAGGGCTTCTAGAATAATCCAAGAGATCTTGTTAGACTATAGACAAGATATAAAGGTCGTGAATAGCCAGATTTACGGCGAAAAAAACTTATCTTGTCTATCTGTTAGCCTCCTTTTATACATATGCTTCATCTACATCAGCCATGTAGAGGCTTACTGATAACCTAGCACGACCCCGCCATTGCAATGGACTTTGCCTATACTTTGTTCCTTATAGAGACACTGTATTATATCTGCCCAGCATTTCTATAAGTCTCCTATTTTTTAGATAATTGGCTTTATATAAACACCTTTGAATTCCGTATTTCAATGTTAAGCTGTTACGCACCTTCGGGAATATTTTGCCATGTCGACTGGACAATGACAAGAAATATTATACGACTGCTCTTAAGTTTAATGGTACAAAACCTGTTTTTAGCGCTTTATCTTTTCCAATGTTGAAATGTAAATTCAACTTGTCTCAAGGATCTTTGTAACCTGCACAAAATCTGGAGTTCTAATGTAAAGCAAAACCCAATAATCAGGATGGGCCAGTGAACGAGTAGCAGCATGCTAAATGCTGGGGATCAAACCAAAGATTGGCCATTCACAATTATTGTTGACCACCGATGTAAGTAAACAATGATGTCTGTGCCATTTTTTCCTCCTTCCATGTATTTTGTACACTTTTAATGTTTTGTATGAAAGCCTGAGAAGAAATCTTTACGATGGCATGTGCCAAGTGAAGAGCTTTCCTTTTTAAGATTTGTTCAGCACCAAAATTGAATCTAAACTCATGTGTTGACATAAAACTGAAAAGACGGCGCCTTTTACTGGTTGGCCACGTTTGTCCTTGCGTCCTCGTGTTGGACAAGAGTAATACACATAAAAAGTGAAGGTCATTGTGGATGAAGATTGTTGCAAGATGTGTTGGCGGGAACAACAGATATGTGAAATTCTTGACAGAAAGTAATTGGGTAATAATAACTCGGCATGAATTACTTTCACTGTTTGGCAAGGCAAGACCCATCGCGCCGTGGTTCCGTGTTCTCGTAAACGGTCTAGACCCAGGACACGGCAATCAGATGAAACTTTAGACTTAGATAGTTGGCAAGACGCAAACGGTTTTATTCTGGTCTCAAATGTTCCTGCTGAGGTAAAATCATTTGTCAATATGACTGTATGTATCATGTGGCTATGAAAGACCAACGAGACATATAATTGGGCTGTTTCCCGCCGTGTCATTTAAGTCCCATGTTAGACCGTAAACGCGGAGTCTTTGACTTCAGATGTTTTTCCTTTTGGCTTGAACTTGTTGCCGGTCGTAATTCGTCACGTGGCCTCGTTCTCGATCCTCAACATAGCCTCAGGACTGCTGGACTGTTGAACAATTTGACACAATGGTATAATCTATGTAGTAAGCCATGTATGAATCATGCGATCAGGTAATTAATCATGATGTGTTGATAAACCGTATTTTTTATTTTGAATATAATTCTAAGACCTATTGCCTGGACCCCATTCCGAGTAGAAGTTCCAGATAGGCATCATGAGTCCCTGAGGGCCGAAATCAATCCAGCGGGTAATCATAGTTTGTTTAGCTTGTAGAAATTTTGATATATGGCGAGCTCTTCGTTTGATAACATCTTGTGCTTTTTTGCACGGGCGTGAAAAAACGATGACAGAATAAATTTAGTTGGGGAGGCCAACAACGTGCCTTGTTCTATATTTCTGAACATGAATTCTACCGCTCAAGTGGATATCACGAACCACTTAAACTGATAAAAGCTAGCTTTACATTCCGGTGAATAATAGACTGGGGATCATTACAAATTGCCTTAATGATTATTTGGCGACATTTTCAACACTTGACATAATGATTGCCACAGCAGAACCACGTAAACGAGTGCCTAATCTAAGAAAGCATATGTCTTTGGTGTTTCACCTTTACCATATATTAGCTTATAAGCATACAGCCAAAATGGATCAAAATTGAAGCACAAGGAACGATGATTCGGTCCGGATAATTTTGAAAGAGAATGACATAAATGATGTTATCGTAATATATCACAAATTGGCTAATAAGCATAACCCAAGATCAAAATTGACAAACTGTGAACCATAATCGGTCCCGATAATTTTCAAAGAAGAAATGACAAAATGATGATGTCGTAATATTATCTCCTGGAAAGTTAGAGAAGGTAAAAATGCAGATATGTTGATAATAATTTTCTTTCTGAGGAAATGACAAAAACTACAGGCTCTTCAATGCAAAGCATTGAGTAATTGGTCCACCTTAGCACATGCATGGCTCCTGTGAGCTTGCAAATGCGGCCAAGATCTCAAAGTGCAATCACGTCAAGAATCGGTGTCGAGGTACTAGGTACAAATTAGGTAAATTTGATTTTCAGGTGGTCATTTCGTCTTGAGATACCGTTTTAGCAAACAAATGGTGGACGGTAGGGATTGATAACCTGAAAACTTAACAGGCCACTTGGAGGGACCCATAAAACATTCACATGGAATAGTTCAGTGGTCTGCTTGTACATTTTAAAACCATGAATATGCCGCAGGCCGACCGTGAACCCAGTGTGTGTTCCTTGGGCCCTTTGCCTTTACAAACAGTTCTGAAATCATCATCATCATTACATGCTGGATACGTACCTCTAAAAAATAAACAACCAGTGAACGTTTATGGCTAACAAGGACTGTTTGCTGCCATGACACCAGAGGGAATGACTCGGTTGTTTCAGATATAAACAAAGTTACCAGCATGTGACGCTGGTGTTAACGGCTTGTCTGATTAGATTAAGTATCAAAAACAAACCCATGGATACATCAAACGCTATACTCAATCCTGGCTTTTGCCCTAAACTGTGGGTTAGAAACCATTCAGGTTTTCCGGGGAACTGATGAACTGATTCCCTCATGTATTATTATTACTATTATTATTATTATTATTATTATTATTATTATTATTATTATTATTATTATTATTATTATTATTATTATTATTATTATTATTATTATTATTATTATCATTATTATTATTATTATCATCATCATTATTATTATTATTATTATCATTATCATTATTATTATTATTATTATTATTATTATTATTATTATTATTATTATTATTATTATTATTATTATTATTATGTGTTTTATATAACTGTTTAAAAGGATCGTTTACAATATTCATATATTTTCCTGTACAGGTAAATTTCATTTTAAATTGGAAGTTCTTACTGACAAAGGTATGCACCCACAATGCACTGCTCTGCGCTGAGCAGAGGTGTGATAGTCCCTTGGCAACACATTACCTAAACTTGGTGAGGGCCAACTTTACTTGTGGTTTTAAAATACACTTTTTGGTGAGTTCTGCTAAAAATTAGTGAGATGTGAAAATTATCGTCTATTTATAGTACCCACAAAATGTGATGAATTTCCTACACACAGTAATTATATGGGCTATATATTCGTTTGTTATTTTACGTCTGTTGTTCCCTTGAACTGTTATTTTACGTCTGTTGTTCCCTTGAACTGGCTTGCTATGTTTCACTGCTCATGCTCAGAAGCAATGCATAATGAAAGCATACCTATAAGATTAAAAAATTCAGAATTTTTTTCTCTTCAGAAGTCGCTGAGTAACTTGCATAAACTCATCCAGGTCTTGTTATCCTTCTTTGGCATTTTTAGAGACAGTTTCGCAGCGTAGATCAAAGGAGATCAGTTATACTTTGACTTGAAGGAAACTTGTTGTGTTCGCGGTCTGCCATTTTGTTTTAATATCCAGTCACTTTCTATTATACCTCCAAGTCAAAGGCTTCATCAGGGGTAGATCATTTCCGCATACACAACCAAGACCACCTCATTCACTGAAAGCGATGTCCGCGGATACATGTCAACAGGTTCAGATGTATTTTTATGGAAGGAAAAATAATGGATAGGTGACGAGGTTGATGCCACGACACGCATGAACGGCCTCATATAGAGTGTGGAACAACTCTTTCTGATAACTTCTGGACAGTGCAAGCAAACAGGGTATGGGCGTCATTGCATCAGCGTGTTTCCAGACTCACAATAAACTACAGAGATTGAAAATTTAAAAAAAAAAAAAAACTACGTATGATCAAAGCTATCAGTTTGAAGTCATTTAAATCCCTGTACGTCACTAACGTCAAAACGCGACTCGGCGTGGTGATGGTGGGGGTCAGGGAGGGTACAGGGAAAGGGGTTTACAGTCAAGTTGTCCAGTTGTCCCTGACCATTTCGTCCCCATCCAACTCGTCCCCATGCAAAGTGGTCCCATGGCCGAGTCGTCCCAATACCAACTGGTCCCGATACCACCTCGTCCCATTACCAAGTCGTCCCAATATCTCCTCGCTAGATTGCATCGTTTCTCGGGGCAGATAGACGCCGGGTTCCAGATCGTGAATTAGGCGGGATACTGGATTCCTCAATTCAATGTCATCCCCGCAGATACATATTGTTTTTCAAACACAATAGCAACTTTAATTTAAACAAATGAACATGCAGAACAGGAATGACCAAGACGCAGTTACGTATTCTATATGCTCTGTGTGTATGTATGTATGTATGTATGTATGTATGTATGTATGTATGTATGTATGTATGTATTATGTATGCATGCATGTACAAACGGAATCTAGACGATTTCTATATAAGAAGGTCACAAATTTACAGTCAAATTTTTGTTTATTCTTAATTAAATTACATTTCCCATCAAAGTATCTACATGTGACTTTGAAGTCTCGCTATTCACTGCCCCGTTGAAGCCCCGTTTAAGTTTTTTTTTCACCAGTAAATTATATTTCGTTATGTTCGTTACTGAGATGAGAAATGCCGAGGGTCGTTCAGATGTGCAGGCTTGCAGCGCTGCATGTTAAACTAAAAATTGTGACTTTCGATGATGGTGAGCCCGTAAGTTGATAGGTCTCCTTTGAATTTTGTGCATATTTTTAGGAAATCTGTCGATCATAAAAGCTTCAAAATTTGTAAATTTGATCTCAATAGTTTAACTTGAGCAAAGATTGTTGTTTGCATTAAGCTGTAGTTCCTCGGTATATGACGCAAAAAGTAGAACACTAAATCCATGCATTTAAGGAACCTTTGAGCCACGAAATTAATTACCCGTTCTCCTCACATTTGTGGATATCTTTCCTGTCATTGTTGCACATGGGTAACTATGGGAAAAAACCTTTTTAGTTACCCATGTGAAAACACAATCGTTCCCAACATAAGTGTGGAACGATTTTACGACCGAAATGACATAAAAGAGAGAATCCTATTGGTTGTTGTTTTCTTTGTAAGCCAATCAGATTACGTAAGATAAATAAGAATAACTGAAAGTTCTTTTTTGAGTGACGTAGGCCTACCTTGGCAACGCAATGTTGAAATTGAACAAAATGGAGTCGAAACGGCTGCAGCAAACACGCTAAACCGAGTAGGTTTTGGACCAAAACACAGGATTTAACGCTCAATGGGAGACACAAAATTCCACGTGGCCGTGTCATGGGGAACGGGTTTAGACAGCACTCGTTTCAAACCGTTCAGTGCGAGCCTTTTCTGTGAAGTACTCAGGATAAAGCTTTAGCAACATTTAGGTATGTTGTAATAACCACGATAATAATCATTTATAAATATTCAAGGTGCCCATTTTTGAGCTACGATCATTGTATGATTATATGGATGGAAATATACAATACATATATATATATATATATATATATATATATATATATATAAATATATATACATATATATATATATATATATATATATATATATATATATATATATATATATATATATATATACATACATATATATAGTCAGTATCCCGACCATTAAACTTTCACAAAACTTGGTGTGAACATTTGATAGAAATGTTTGCTTCAAAGACTTTTACAATTATTCGGAGTCTGACATGTTTTCTTGATTTTTTTGTTTTTTTTTGTTTTGGTTTTGTCAACTCAATGTTGTTGCATGAGTTTGAGCACATATGTAATTGTTCTAAAGTGTAGATTTCCGTAGCTTAATTTAGTAGTTTCCTGTGCTTTGTCCCTTCACTGCTGTCAGTGCATTAGTGAGGGAGTCGAGCATACCGGTAAGCGACGTTTGTAAGGGGGGGGGGGGGGGAGGGCGCATGATCATCCAATGTGAGAACAAACAAATGTCTCCACATATACGACGCATCATTAAGTTCAAACGTTTCACACACAAACCAAAGTACCTGGGTCATGTCACTTTTAAATTAATCTGAAATGATTTGCGGCTTCTGCACCTTCATTTCAGCATTATGGCCCACACGAAGCCAGCATTTCCTCGATCACTTAAAAGACCATAAGATCATCACCGATGCTTGGGGTGACAAGCCCAGCCTATAATTATGGTTTCAACGTTTTCAGCAGTAGCTAAATCCATCATTCTGTCAAACCTGGTTCGCCATGTTGCATGCGACAAAATTGGGTCGATGCCACAA
This sequence comes from Hermodice carunculata, assembly GCA_964020975.1. Classification (NCBI taxonomy): domain Eukaryota; kingdom Metazoa; phylum Annelida; class Polychaeta; order Eunicida; family Amphinomidae; genus Hermodice; species Hermodice carunculata. The sequence continues at coordinate 54,258,672 of OZ026615.1, read as the reverse complement.
GTAACAAAAGCTTTTGATCCGTGGATAGTTATTTGTGATATTATGCCTTCACTGTAGTCTTTTTCCAAGATCAAGTCTTCTAATGCAAGAATATCTGCTATTTACATGTTGGAGCAACCCCCCCCCCCCCCCGCCCCTTTAGGAGGTCCATTTTTCGCACAGCGTAGTGTAAACAGAGTCAGAACCTCCACGTCAGTCCAACAATTAGAATCAGACTTACTCAAAGCCAGTGAATCCAAAGGTTATGTTAAGCCACATTTTTTCGTACTTAGGACAGGTCTAAAATGTGGTATACTTCGCATGTTCTCGTCAGATACGCTAAAATCTTCAGTCCGGCCTGTCAAGTCTTTTGACATACAGTAAAATTTCCAATTAAGACCACCTCTGTGAAGAGACCATTTCCATGTGAAGACCATCAATTTATACTTCAGTCTTTGTTAATTTTCAAATACATCCCATAATAAGACCACTCCCTATTAAAGCCACATTTGTTAAGTGCCCCCAGGTAGTCATCGACTCCAATGTGTTTGGTGTGTCCCCTTGGAACTTGAAGACCGGACCTTTCATATAGAGCCGAAACAGTGTGATCCGAAACAAAAGCGAAACCAGATGAAAAAGAAGCAAACAAAGAATGAGAACAGTATCAAAGATAATACTGGGAACAGTATCAAAGAAAACGCAGGCACCCGCGATGAAATACACTGCATCGAGGGACGCAAGTTTAAAGGAAGGCACATGAGTGAAATGATCAGGTGCTCTATGTCCTGTCTGGCACCACTATGAGTGTACCGACTTAGCTGACAAAAATGATAAGGTATATTGGTGGCTATGCGCCCCATGCAAGTGTCTTGCATCCACGGTCAAAAGCATGGCGACCGAATTGAAAGCTGTAAGGGATACTCTGAACGGTCTGAACCAAAACAACAAGGACCTTATAATTATAAAGCAGTTGGCAGCCAAAACAGCTCAATGCGAGGAACTACAACAGGACACTTTGGAGTTAAAGAACAGACTTAAAAGATGTGTAGAACAAAGTAGCAAATCACCACCCTCCTTAGTCAAAGGGGATTTTCTCTTCAGGGACATTACGAGAGAGAATCCTAATGTCGCAGTAAGAGAAATTAGTGGTGCTACAATAAACGAAGTGCACAAAGCCCTAACCGAGAAAAAAATTGCATGACAAGAAGATAATCCAACATGTAGGTACGAACAATTGCTCAAATACAGGTGACATACAGGCATTGGCAGAAGATTATAAACTACTCGTATGTGGTGCGAGAAATACTGCTGGTGAGATAGTAATATCTAGTCTTTGCCTACGAACTGATTCCACAGAAGTGCAGGAGAGGGCAGAATATGTTAACGCTAAACCGCAAGACCTCAGCGAAATAACATCTAGCAAATATGTCAATAATGACATGAAATTCACACTCGCTAACCTAAGCATTAATGAAAGTGGATGGGGAATACCAGGACTTGTAGTAGATAGCACATTAAAGGAAATTCCGTCGCTACTCAGAGAGACATGTACGGGTAATAGGCTCCGAAACATGTTGAGTAGTTACTCGCTGAAGACCCTTTAATTTATTTGGGCTGATACAGCCTATGTCAAAATTTTACAGAGGAAAGTGTGCAATATGGACAATAGTAATTCCATATGTATATATGTTAGCTTATAGAGAGTAAAGAATTTGGACTGCGGAATAGGGTAAGGACTACTGGGAAGTGGTTCTGGGCAAAAAGACACAAATACAAAGAATGGATGAGAGACTGTGCGGAGAAGGATGACTAACAAACAGCGAGTCCCAAGTGACAGGTACCACGGTCAGCGTAACAGAGGGGCAGATATACCAGAAAGAGCGAAGAGGAAGGCCTACATACCAAAATGATAGCAAGGCCGTTTACAGAAACGATAGTGCACACTCAGCCGGTTATAGAAACGATAATGCACACTCAAATACGGCTGCAAGGCTGCGATCAGCGCGCAAGGAGCCGTTGTGCTGGACCTGTGGTGAGCCTGGCCACTTTTAGTGGGATTGCAGGGGCGAGAACACGCGGTCGGACTACCCCATGGGCGACATTCGAAAATCGGAGGCAGTGTGCTGGAACTGTGGGGTCCCTGGCCACACTTAACGTACGTGCAGACACACCCATCCTGTCATCTGCCACGGTTGTGGCAAAAGAGGTCATAAAATGAACAGATGCCCTGATACCAAGGAGGCTAGATAGAGATCATATCTCCATGAATAAACTTACCATGCCTGAATGGGAAGCAGGCAAAGAGGACAGGGCCGATGTAAAGGGTCCGTACACTATCTATCGTAGGCGTCATCGTGGAGGCAAAAAGAGAAAGAAACACTGAAATACTGTCCATGGTAAACGTAAGCAAAGTTTAGAGCATATTTTAGCATACTGCAATGTGCAGAATCTTAGTCTACCAAAAAGATCTTAAATTAATGACGTTCTTTTTAAACACGAGTTTTTAATGTACATCATGAGAAACTTTTCACCAAGCAGATAGTGTCCTTCAAAATTTAAACCCCAAATACACATGGATCGGTAAGTCCAGGGAGCTTTGTCAAAAAAAAGGCCGGTGGTGGCATATGTTTTTGAGAAGAAAGTGTGATGAAATTACTATCTTTAATGACAATGTTTTGCATTCAAAGAATGATGATTTTGAGCGACTGTGGATCACGGTGTCGGTGGAATATAAGCCAATAACAGTACGTGTTGTTTATTTTCCTGATGATGGCGTTAATAAGGCGCTCAGTGAGGACGTAACGAACGAACTCATAGACAATAAATCCTCGCTGCATAGTGCCGGGTAAGACTGTAATATTTGGTGACTTCAACGGAGAAATGTCAACTTTCAGAAAAGGCAATACGAATAGCATGAATGGGGACTTAATTGAACAGCTGATTGAGGTCACTGGCATGTATGTGTTGAATGAATCACTTGAGTGTGAAGGTAAAATTACATGGTCCAGGGGTACCATGCATTCAACAATTGATTACGTTCTTGTATCACCTGCACTGGAACAAAGCGTAGTTAAACTTGTGGTTGAGCAGAAGGGGGGTTATTGTATAAGGAGTGAGCAGAACACCATGGCGCTACACCTGAAGGCCTCTGATGCTAAACGACCACGCAATCCTAGTTCATCTAAGGTCATCGAAAGTATCAAGTGGGACATTAAACCTAATACCAATTGGAAGCTTTTTCGGAAAAAGTTAGATAGTTTTCAAAATTGGGACATTAATAAGCTAGATTCACCTGAACAAGCCTCGGAAAGCTGGAAAACTAGAGTTATCGAGGCTGGTAAATGGGGCCAGGCGCGGATTTAGGGGGGGGGGGGGGGAGCGCCGGGAGCGCGCTCCCCCCCCCCCCCCGCCCCTAAAAAAAAAAAAAAAATTTTAAAAAAAAATTATAAAAAAAAAATAAAAGAAAAAAAATTTCTGGCGTCTCCAAAAATTGTTGGTCATCTCCGGTCACACGAGAAAGTATAGGGCGGTTACCGATTACATCTTTGGTCCGAGCTTTCCGAATCACCAAATTTCAAAGACACAGAGTGGATTAATCAACGTGCTGTCAAAGATCCTCAGGCTGACAGGCACAAAAACAACAACAAATACTGCAGCGCCCTCCGTCGGGTGCAGGAAGACTGGTTCCCAACGTGAATGCATAAGCCAGAGTAGCGAATCGCAAGGAGCCAGGCTATTTTACTTCCCGCCATGCATTGTAAATTTCCGGTTTGGCGTCATAAGTTCGGGAAAGTTTGCCATTTAAACTTGGGAATTTACATGTTCGTCCAATAAATAAATAGAGAGACATTATTTCTTACGACTGTTTTGACTGTGTTTTTGGAGATAAGTAACTAAATGAAGCAGCAAACAGAACTGCGCGATGGATATACGAAATCCCAAATGAAGATAAACCAGACATCATATCTCTTACAGTGGTCCCCTGTATAAGGCCCCTCTCATCAGAGGCCACGTACTCCTCTTGAAAAGTCACCATTCTTATGCAGAAAGTGTAACATTTTATTATATATATTCCCCCTCTAGAAGGGGCCACCCCTCATACAAGGCCACTTTTAGGCTGCATTTTGGATGCCTTGTAAGAGGGGAGCCACTGTATTTTATTGACAGAAAAAAGCAGTTTATGCCCCTTTAAATGCATTAAAACCCTGGAGCTTCGGGGGGCTCCGCCCCCTTAACCCCCCGCCAGGGCTCTGCCCTGGACCCGCCGGGGCCTGGGCGGCCCCCGGACCCCCGGCCTTACTTGCTATGTTCAGCTCCCCCCCCCCCTTTAACAAATCCTGGATCCGCACCTGATGGGGAATTGGTTTGAAAACGACAAAAACGTTACCTGGACAGCTGTGGGACATGGAGATTGGTTATTTGATCAAAAGTCGCAGGATTGCCAACAGATTCTATCGTAAGTGGAAAAATTTTGAAAGTGCCGACCCTGAATCATTAATGACCTCTGGAAAGCTTAGTTAGAAACAAAACGTCGAGTACATAATTGATTCGGCGAAAGCAAGTGGCACATAAAGTTAATGTTATTATTTCTAATTCAAAAAAGGAGTCCGGAAATACTAAATCATTTTGGAAAATGCTGAGACGGCTGAATGTAAATAATAATGAGCCAATCAAGATCGTAGACCCACGTAATAAATCAAGGTTGTTGAGTGACCCGAAAGAAGTTTCCATGGTGATAAAAGAGTATTGTGCAAGCCTAGGTAAACAGAACACCAACATTCCCGGGTCGGAGGATGTTAAAGCGAGAGTGGAAAGGATACAATGTCATGCCGGTACTGATGGTGGCTCAACCTACGTAACTTTTGATGAAGAAAATATTACTGATGCCATTAAAGGGTTGAAGAATGGGAAAGCATATGGTTTCGATAGAATTCCTAATGAATTTATGAAAAATGGTGGAAGTATTTTGATTTCTTCGTTGGTAAAACTGTTTAATATGTTTAAATTATTTGGAAGTTTTTCTAATGGCTGGTTCCGGGTGATCGTGAAACCATTACATAAAGAAGGCAAGAGGGATGATCTCGATAATTATCCGGGCATCGCTATAACCTCTAATGTGTACAAGGTTTTTGCAGCGGTGGTAGAGCATCAATTTATGGATTCTTTTTAACATAAACAGATACTTGGTGAATTCCACGGGGCCTATAGGAGAGGACGCAGAATTGAAGACCACACTTTTACATTAAAAGGCATTTGCAGCCTCAGAAAAGATAAGAAAAAGACTTGGCTTGCTTTTTTGGATATATCCAAAGCCTTCGATAGGATTCCAAGGGATAGTTTGTTTAGTAACCTATGGGACCTTGGTGTATAAGGGAAAGCCTGGAGAATGGTTAAAATGTATATGCTAAGGTAGAAAATAAAGTTATTTTGGGCCAGTTTGAAACTGATTGGTTTGATGTAATTAATGGGGTCAAGCAAGGCTGTATCCTCTCACCAACTTTGTTAACCACAGCGATGACCGACTTTATTGAAATATTGCAAGAGGAAAAGTTAGGATTGAAGTGCATTAGCCAGACAATACCCGCTTTGTTATACGCTGATGATATTCTAATGGCAGAAAATGAAATGCAATTATCGAAAATGTCATCTGTGGCAAATAATTTTGCAATAAAATGGGGCATGAAATTCAATGGTGATAAATCTAAAGTAATGATTATTGGCCAAAGATGTGATCCGAATAAGAGATAGATATTGGGAAACGATTCAATAGAGGAATGTAATACTTATAAATACTTAGGTGTATTGTTTTCCAGAAGTTTGTCTGATTTAGGCCATATTGAAAAGTTGTTAATTCCTAAAGCAAGAAGATTACGTGGTTATATTAGTAACATTTTAGCAAAGCACCATAATGTATAAACAGGGTATCTTTTGGAAACACTTTGTACGATAAAGTCATCAAGCCATCATTTCTCCATGGTAGTGGAGTGTGGCTAGGTAGTACTGAAACTAGTAAAACATAAATGCGATCGCTGCAATATGGTATAGCACGGACGGTTTTGCAGATTAAAGTAAGCCCAGCATATGTAGCCACCATAGGGGTTCTAGACTGGCTCCGTCTATCACTCGAGGCTGATGAACGCAAGCTTAACTATTACCATTATTTGAAACATGAAGTTGGATATACCAGATTTTGCAAACAGTTTTTTTTTCCAAATGGTTTCTAGGTACCAACGAGGTACACAGGCCTCATGGCCATATTGCGAAGAGGTTTAAGATATTTTTTATAAGACAGGTATGGATTGGGCGATGACCTGCAATAATGAAGATTGGCTAACTGTATACAGGAAACTGAGGTTTCAGTATTGCAATCTGGTGTTTTTTCAGGAAATTACTTCGAAAAGTTCTTTGGCCATTCATAGTCGTTTCAAGTTTTCAACCTCTGCAGAAAAATATATTTTTGATATCAAACGTTTTCGGGGAGCCCAGTTAATTTAAAGCTCGTACTGCCACCTTAGGACTTAATGCCGACCGTGAACGCTGGGACAAGAGTGATGGTAATTGTAATTTTTGTCACTCAGGTAGGGAGGACATTTTCCATTTCTTTTTTACATGTCCTCGTTATTGTGATCTAAGAAATATTTTGTTTACATATATTGAAAAAAAATTGACTGAATGTAGCTTATCCGAACCCTGGTTAAGCTTTATTGCATCATCATTGAATGTAAAGTTATAATTTCTTCTTGGTGACATGGCGGAGCACTATAGCCACCAGCCATACTGTATCTTTGATTGTGCTTGCCGCCAATTTCTAATAGATACCATGGATAGACGTGCCCAAGTTGGCTGATAGATGTGTGGGACCCCCTACTCATTTAATTTGTACATACTTGTTTTTACAGTTTTTTGCTATATTGAATTTGCTGACATTTTATAACTTATTTATTTGTACAACAGCTAGCGCACTGTGTCGCGCTCGTGGATGCGCCTCCGATACAAGCCCGGCGGACGGCGTCCCCGATGTAAATGGGGTCAATCCTTGCATGAATAAATCATAATAAATATTTCACGTGTCCTCTCGGTAACTTTTTCGACAAACCCTAAGGTTTCGTCATAAGCTCTATGCTTTCCCTCGGTGCATGTAAGCATTGTGAAGTCCTAGCAGTGTAGAAGTACATACAACATACTGTCTTCTACACGAAAAATCGCTGGTAGACCATCAGAGGGTACAGTATTGGTTTGCTGATTTGTCGGGTTTCCAATTATGGGGCTAAAACTCCAAAGTCAAGTTGGCATGTATGAACGCTAGTGTGCTGTATGTAACAGTTGCCGGGCCCGTCACTGGACAGTAAATAGACAATTTCCCTGTAAGTTCCTAATAACAGTTAAAAGGTTAATGGTTTTGCTGGTTTGAAGTTATCCTAAAATCGCAAACACTACAAAAGCAAACGATAAAATTGTCAATGACGGGAATGGAAAAGTTATCTGCCAAAACTTCAGACGGTCAAGGAAATTAAAGTTCTCACAATGTGGAATGTTTGCTGGTACAACATTCCAAGGCAACCTTACCTTCTAATTATCCTCTTACTGAATAAATTCCATACTAAAAAAAAGTGACTTTTCGTCGAGATTTTGGGCTGAAGTGACGGCCGTTCAAAAAAAAACAAACAAACAAAAAAAAAAAAGAAAAACAAAAAAAACAAAAAAAAAACAAAAAACAAACAAACACAAAAACAAAAACAAACAAACAAACAAAAACCAAACGCCATTAGGCCTATGGTCGACCCTTTTTCTTCGTTGTTTAAATTTTTTATTCATACGCGCGACATGACTGTGGCGAAGTCCGATGCAATGTAGTGAAATGAAATGGTACAACTGATACAAATTGTCCTTTTTTTTTTTTTGCTTTCTGAATGGATCGTAGGGGATAAACACAAAATAACCCTCGTCGTTAATCTGTCTAAACCAAATCCTCTCATTGTGTACCTGCTGCGCGCCTAATCACCCGCGCGCTTCGCGCTTGGGTGATCAGGCTCGCAGGCAAGCAAACAACTCAGGGGCTTTAGTTTTACAGATGAACGTAATTTTGTCTATGACCCTATACGGGGGGGGGGGGGGGGGGATAATGAAAAAAATTATGGTAATGCCCACCACAAAAGAAATGTTGGATAAATATGTAAATAGCCACTCTATACTAAAGCTGTTTCTTGTTTTATTCTATTTTCTTTTGGTTTAGTATAGAGATCTGATGTTTGTTATTTCTAAAGTTTGAAGTTCGGAGATGTTGGATAACTTGAAGGAGTAACCGAACCCTGATATCGGACAGTGGTCAAAAGATTGTCTAGTGACATTTGTTGCTCAGAAAGCAGAATACATGCCAATTTCTCGAAAAACTAAATCTCCAAACAATCCACCAATTATATTTAAGGGCCTGTTCTGGATGATATATCCAAACATAAACATATTGGTATCACCCTGTGCTCAGACCCACGATGGAACGACCGTATATCAGAAATGGTAAACAAGTTTAGTATATTGATCAACATCATGAAAACCTTGCAATTTTCTTTGCATTGCCAAACCTTAGAAACTCTCTCTCTCTCTCTCTCTCTCTCTCTCTCTTTCTCTCTGTATATATATATATGTATATATATATATATATATATATATATATATATATATATATATATATATATATATATATATATATATATATGGAGAGAGAGAGAGAGAGAGAGAGAGAGAGAGAGAGAGAGAGAGAGAGAGAGAGAGAGAGAGACAGAGAGAGAGATTGGCCATGTTCTCCAGTATGCTAGCCCAGTATGGAGTGACTGTACTGAATCAGATGCAAAAAGCCTCGAAGACGTTCAAAATAATGCTGCTGCTCGTATCGTGACTGGAGCGATGCATGGTACTAGCATCGAAAAGCTGTAGTTGGTTGGCAAACTCTGGCCAAACGTAGAGAGTTGACTAAATTAGCCTGAATGTATAAAATGGTTAACAAGCTTCTACCAGAGCCGTTATGATTCATAATTACTACTACCGAAACACCGTACTTGTCGCCCTTTTAATCTTACCCTTTTCCAGGCTCGAACTTATTTGTTTGAGAAGTCCGGAAGCCTGAAACTCAGCCTCGCTTTAAAGTTTTAAATCCGAATTATACAAACCGATATCTCGATCAAATAAATTCCCCCATTTAAAAAAAAAATTGGTAATAGATTTTTAGCCTTCCAGCACATCCGTTCTCCGCTTGGGAGCCAGTCTTGTAAATTCGCAATTTGTTCAAAATCGGGGTCAATGAAATGCCTGTCTGTCCCTGTGGCTTACGTAACGAAGATACATTTCATAATTTCTTCTCTTGTCCAAATAGAACCAGCTTCGTCTACTACTACATACTTAACTGGCCCATCTTGTTCCTTTTACTCGCCAAACCTTCTGATATGGTTCACCCGAATGTTCTTTCCTGGTAAACAGTGACGTTTTTTCAGCTGTCCATGAACTTATATCTGCTACAAATCGCTTTAATTTTGTCGGCATCGCCCAGGTATGCAAAGTTCCATACATATAATCCAACTAGGCTTATAATAATTTTCATTTGTTTCACTATAAATCTCGATTACACGCGTCTTTGCACATGCGATCCTTGGTGCTTGAATATCCATTCCAAAATACACACTGACATTAAGTGATACTACCCAAATCTATGCCCCACTGTCTGTGTTGTCTATGTTCCATGTCTTCTTTGTGTGTTACTGTGTGTCCTGTCATTTTCTCAACAATAGTGATTAAGACTAAGCAATGCCCCTTTTCCCAATTCGGAACTTAGTCTGAATGTACTCTGAAATTTTTTAATAAAAATATGTTAACATCAAGTACCCGAAGAGTTTTCAAACTTGACATGATGGTCAATGAACCGTTTTGACCTTTGAATGCTAATGAAATAATTAAACTTTGCAACACACTGTCCAATTCCACTTGACCATCAAATTTCTGGCTGTAACCGCCAGAATGTAATTGAAGAGGTAAAATTTGATCGCCACACAATTTGCGGAATTGTCAAAATTTTCACTTGTTCATACGAAAAAGACAAATGCGTACACACGTATAGTCATACCAAATTTAGGGTTCTATGTCGTATGGTGTCTAAGAAAAAACTTCGGCCATGATAAGGATCAACTGTAGTATCAAGAGGCTAATAACGCAGCGCAATCGCGCGTGGAGCAGGTATAAATGCCAGACACAGAAGCCTCGACCCCGGGGGGGGGGGGGGTACTCCCAGGAATTTTTGGTGGGTAGGCTCCACCGAGGGTACAAAACCCGGACCCAACGGGAGCGGAACCAATGTGAAAATGGGGGGTCTTTTGGAGCTTGTATTGAAAAAAAAATGAAATTTTACATAAAATTTGGTGTATTTTGGGGCAATTTGGAGACAGGAATTGAAAAACACAGGGGTCTTTGGGTGAGACAAGCGAAAAAGGGGGGGTCTTTTAGAGCTACAAGCAGGAAAAAGGGGGGTCTTAGAGAGCGACAAGTACCGAAAATAGGGGGTCTTTTCCGCGGCGCCTACCCGTATAGCAAGGTATAGGAAGTACCCCCCCCCCCGGCCTCGACCTCACACGCTCCTCGCTATTCAAAATATTGAACGCCTCTTTCAGTTATACAAATGGAAACGTAACTTTACAGTCAACGGTATTAAAAACTCCATTCGTCTTTACTTTACCAAACTCCTATCTGAACCTGACTCAAGAGGGATAAACCCTAAAAGATGGTGGAACCTTAGCAAATCTATTCTCGGTCACAAACCTTGTCAAAACATTCCAACTCTTATTGACGGTCGAAGGAATATTTCTTCCGATACAGAGAAGTCAGTGACATTCAACAAGTATTTTGCTGATCAGTGTAAGACTCCTTTGCCCTTGCCCGACCTTGCCTTCCAAACTGAGGCCCGCCTGTCTATGTTTCAATTGCAAGTAAATGATGTGATTAAGATCTTAAAATTTCTGAAAACCAGTTCTGCTTGTGGTCCTGACGGTATAGGCAACACCCTTCTTAAATACTGTGCGCCCTCAATCTCACGTTCTCTCAATGATCTATTCAATCTCTGCTTATCCAACTCAATATTTTCCAGATCCCTAGAAGAGGTCCAACGTGTGCCCCGTTTTAAAGAAAAGTAACAAACAGTCAAAGGAAAATTATAGGCCTATTTCACTCCTCTGTAATGTCTCTAAAGTACTTGAGCGTCTAGTTTATAACATTTTCTATGACTATCTAACCTCTAACAATTTACTTTCTGCTAAAAACTCTGGCTTTAAGAAAAACGATTCCACTATAAATCAACTTGTTAGCATACTTCATACTATTTACAGTGGCCTTGAGTTGGGCCATGAGGCCCGTGTGGTTTTCCTGGACATATCCAAGGCCTTTGACAGAGTCTGGCACGCTGGTCTACTTTTTAAACTGAAACAATTGGGGGTTGAAGATCCTGTGTTACTAATTATAGAAAGCTATCTCTCAAACCGACTTCAACGTGTTACTACTGGAGGACAGACCTCACCTTGGCTCCCAAAAGAGGCTGGAGTGCCCCAAGGTTCGATCCTTGGTCCCCTACTCTTCCTCGTCTACATTAACGACATCACTGTCAACATCACCTGTGACATCCGTTTATTCGCGGATGATACCAGCATTCTTCAAATTGTCCACGAGCCAATGGCCACAGCTGAAAGCCTTAATTCTAATCTAATACAAATTCATCGTTGGGGCAAGCTCTGGCGTATGACATTTAATGCCATAAAATTCATCTCAATGACTTTCTCAGCTAAACGACATAAGCCAGATCATCCTCCCCTACTTCTTGGAAACACACCGATACCTGAGGCTACTCTACATGCTCATCTTGGAGTTACACTCTCAAGTAATTTGTCATGGCACCAGCATATAACACGCATTGTTAATAAAGCCAGCCAACGGCTTGCTCTTTTACGCAGACTCAAATATAAACTCTCCCGCCAGACACTCGTACGGTTGTATAGTACAATGATTTGTCCTATCCTCGAATATGGGTGTGTCCTGTTTGACAATTGCACCGAAAACCTGTCACAATCAAAAGAAGCTGTGCAGTATGAGGTAGCCAGGATCTGCCTTGGCGCAACTAGATACACTCCACGTGTCTTACTTCTCGAAGAGCTTGAATGGCAAACTCTGGCAAATCGGAGGAAATACTTTAAACTTATTCTTTTCTTTAAAATGTACAATAGGTTGACTCCACAATACCTACATGATCTCGTTCCTCGTGACGTTGCATTCACTACTGGGCGTCCATTGAGAAATCGTACTGAATTACGCCAAATCAGGTTCACCACCAATCGCTTCGGCGATTCATTTCTCCCGTCTACTATCAAATTATGGAATAACCTCCCGGTTGATGCTCGTCTCACCTATTCCCTGCCGCAGTTTAAATCTAAATTAAATCTATTACTCTTAAGTGTTGACAAAAAGCCCACATACTTTAAACATGGAAGTCGTTTCCTAAACATATGCCACTCGCAGCTACGTCTTAACTTCTCTATTTTAAATGCCCATCTATATCATGTCAATATCCTATCAGCCTCAACGTGTGCATGCTCTCATACTACTGAAGATACGAAACATTACCTTTTGTTCTGCCCCAAGTTCTCTGTGCAAAGGGTCCGTCTACTGAACACTGTGTGTCACTTACTCGCTCCAGGTGTAAACCCGACTTTAATAGTTCAGTGCTCTAGTGACATTTTACTAAATATTCTCTTGAAAGGTAGTGAGGACTTGCCAGACACTGATAATGTGTTATTCTTTGAGGCTGTTCAGACATTCTTATCAGAATCTAGACGTTTTATTTACTAATTTAGTATATGATCTAATTATAAGTCTCCATTATCTGGCATTAATTGTATTATTCATGTACAAGCCATGAATTTAGTCTTCTGTTCTCGTCCAATGTGTATTGTATATATTCCTGTGCGTACTCTTATGTACTGGAGAGCCTCCAGATTAGTCTTTGTGTACTATTAGGCAATCCAGAGAAAATAAATATGTTTATAATATAAGGAGAAAATGACAGAGAAAGCGAATAAAAGAAAGAAAAGAAAGGAAGGAAAGAAAGAAAGAAAGAAAGAAAGAAAGAAAGAAAGAAAGAAAGAAAGAAAGAAAGAAAGAAAGAAAAAGCACAGGGGATATTATTGATGATCCCGTTTTCTGCGAGTTATCTCCAAGGATTACTGTAGCCCCTTTTCATTTTGTTTTGCAAACTGAGTTACAAAGGAAAAATGATTCGTATGTTTTTTTCCGATATAGTGCCAAAGAAATATTGTTAAAAGTGTTATACCACGTTTATACTATATAATGCGTATATACAAGGTCACGGGGTTTACAGATTCAGGTATGTTCATGATGAATATTGCAGACATGTTTGGATTTGAATAGAAGTGACTGTCATTTCCACCAATGTTTTAAAAGATCAGGCTCATCATAACGATTGATTGCGAAGAAAACCTATATCGCAAGGTCACAAATGTTCACTTTACCTGTGACTATATGGCGATAGTTCATCGGCATTCATTACTGCCCTTTCGTTGATAGCATATGCTCTGCATAGGAAGACACACATGACAAAACGTTCGTGAATATCTTTGGGAATTGGTCAACATTACTTGACGTGAGCCTGTCAGGTAGTATTGATCGTAAACATATATACACGCGCATACAAGATTGATGTGTTTGTGAAAGGTGGTCTCTTGTCGTGGTCTGTTTACTCTATACTTGTGTGAGCATCCAGATTGCCATATCCTGACACAGAAAGGTCCCAGTCAACGAAAAACAACCGAACAGTGATAAAGTCTTGCACACTCTTGACGCAACCCTTACCAACCTTTACCCTGGTGTATCGCACCTCTGTGTGTGTTTTGTACAGTCGCGTATGTTTTAACTTTACATTGTATAATTTTTCACTCGTAAGGGACATTAATCTGTGTTGCATGTGGTACCACTTAATATGTGGGGGCAGTTTCTTTTGTCGTTAGCTGTAATGAAATATCCCCAGAGTGCGTCAATTACTCATGCTTACTGACCGCTGTCATGGAACAATATATTCTGAATGTTTCGAAAGAAATTAAATTTTGCATAAGTAATTCTGAAAGGAATTTGTTGGAGGCATCCGTACATAATTTATCACAGTTGACTGAGTCATTTCTGGACTTGCAAAATCTTTCGGAGTGAACCATCTTTTGTCTGACTTCAAAATATCAGTTCACAATTATTAATATAATGGAAAACCGAAACTCAATGTCATTTTTGCCGCAGAGCTCTTCACTTCCAGCTAAAAGTATGGAGGCCAGATTATCTTCAGCTATCAAACCGGTGTTTTCCAACAACAGAAAAACTTGTAGGGATGACAATGCAATTTCAAAACGCGAAAAAGTTCTAAAGTCGTGCCTACAGGATTTTCCAATGGTTGATTCTACCATAGAATCAAGGCACAGATGTGAAGGAGGATCATCAGAGAGGTCCATACATGTATTCTTACCGAATCAAGCTCCAACAGAGGGAATCTTTCTTGGAGAATGTAACTTTGACGACGGTATGAGCATCGGATCGAATTTACCGCACCGACCGGAAGGGATAACGGTATGTATGTATTTATGTGTGTATGTATGTATGTATGTATGTATGTATGTATGTATGTATGTATGTATGTATGTCAGTTTTAATGTTATGTTTTTGCGTATATAATATGTATGTTTACACTTCTATATATTTTTTTTATCAATATGTAGTTTTTCTTTGAATGCGTGACAATTAGAATTTATCATGCAGCTTCATCAGATGCTGCTCAATTTTATCGTTTGTTATTAATGGTTTGTTTCCGCTACATTTTAATCAGCAGACCACCTCACAGGTAGATTATGAATGGTCAGACATTTCTGTTGCGTATGAAATCGGATATATATGTCCGGTCTTGTTTCTCTAGCATGCTATCTAAGGTGGGGGATCAGTTCAATAAATACGTTATTTTCCCCACGCATGTCATTAAACATACACGCGTGCTAAAGTTGTCGACCGAGTGTAAAATAATAGCACGCGTGTACCTTTTTGAATTTATGTCAACTTAGTATGAATACGCATGAAATTTGCATTAAATAGCTCTCGTCTGATTTGTAAAACACATGCTCCCAAAATTTTGCACACGTTACCAACTGCTTGGCGCCTAAATGTTACCAAAATATAATGATTTTGCTCACGTGCTCTCATTTAACTACGTGTGCCTATTTATCAGACCTATGCTTTTATATAATGCCACGTCCCTGTTTCATGATGTGTGTTAATATTGGACGCACATTATTGCTGAATGAACGTGTGCAATGAATCAAAAAAGGCGTCTGACTACCAATGGGGGGGGGGGTGGATTGTGCGGTAAAACGGTATTGCTACCACTGCCATTAAAAATACACGCGTATGGAATTCCAATAATTCCCAAAACTCAGGGTTTCATGGCACGTAATCCAGGGCTTTATGACGAAACTCACGATTTTGTCTACAAATTCCATGGTTTTGTGACAAACCCCAGCTTGTTTTTTTTTTGTTTTTGTTTTTTTTAAACCATGGGTTTTGCTCTGTTATTTAGTATCTTGATAAAAACCAGGGGATCGTTACCAAAGCCAGAGATTTGTAAGCACAACCCTGAGTTTGGGGTTGAAATGTTCATTTATTTACAACCCCCCCCCCCCCCCGGGCTGTGTGAATTATTCCATCAAGAATTTTATCATGCCTCTGTTATTTGATTTATTGACAAAACCCGCAGTTTTGTTGTGATATTTCAGGGTTTTTGTGACGTCACAAAACCCAGGCCTTCGTAAATTTCACGATACATCTCCTGACGTTGTAAATATGTATAGAACAACCAATCGAAGGTAGCATTTCATTCCAAATTTGTAAGTAATTGGGTTAGGCTTGGAAGATTTGTCCATTTGGATGTGTGAGCCATGTAATTTTAGAGACTTATTGAGAGAAAGTGTTGATGGAGCTCGCTAAAGCTACCAGTGATATATTACATTCAAATGCAAATTTCGTCCCTTAACACGCTTATGTCATGTCCATGATAACAGAGCGTCAAGCCATAGTGCTCTTGCTATTTAATTGCTATGAATGTTGGCCATAATTACATTGTTGCAAGATAAGATTCGTTGGATGTTGAACAAGTTTCACTTTGTATCTAGTTGGCGTTGCCAATGAGATTTTCCTCTTTAAATGAAGAATCGGCAATGTGAAAACTGTGTATGTCTTGCTAATTTTTTTTTTTTTATTATCTGAAGCCATTGCAGCGATTTCGTAAGATAGCCAGATCAATCCTATTGGCGAGAAGATTATTTTCAAAGTAAGTACTTAGTGTTATATATACATTTACTTTTATATCTGATGCATATTGTAAATTTTAATTTTCCAAATTTCTTTGACTTGGGGGGGGGGGTGCGTGGGTGGTGGGGGCATCAAATGCCATATTCACATGGTAACACAGGATTTAGGTGTATAAGTTTTACTATTGCATCTATTGAAAGTATTGTTTCAAAACACAGGTGTCTGTAATGATCACTTACCTCATGTCTGAGGGGTGAGTTAAATGTATTTCACTGCCCTAGTCATCTTTAGTACACCAACCGTTGAAATGTCATTCATATTGATTCCTGTTGAAATAAAGTAAGCTTTGAGGAATGGCCAAAAATGCTACAGAGAACTACAAAGATATGTATTATTGAAAGGTCTGATGTTGCAAACCTGACGCCAGAGGAAAATATCTTATTTTTCTTGGACATCCCCATGACAACTGGAGAGACTCCCAGGAGTGATAAACAAGTGGACCGACTGGCACCCTGCCAAAATCCAACTCAGCACGTGGCGTTTGACCAGACTCCCTACAAAGCTATCAAGGATGTAAGATTTTTCATTTTACTTATAATATAATTGTGCTCCCATGAAAAGTGTGCCATGAATTTGCTACACTCTAAAATGGCGTGTATGACACCTTTCATACTGCGGGGTCCGTCTATAGATAGTAAAATATGGTTTGAATCCTCAGGTTAAACTTTAAACAATGATTGACTGTAAGTTTGCAGTGTATTCAAGCAATATAATTAGGACTTGTAAAAATATATTAGCCTTAACCTTTTCACGGTCTGAATCTAATGGATTCAACGGGTCTCCTTGGCACGTTCTGGCTACATTGTGGCAAAATCATTTTCAGCGCACTTCAACACTGAAGCTTATCATAGTCTTGTCAGGAACAACATGCACAGATAGAGCATTACAATTCCCGTTTAAGACGTTACCCTATTGTGTAGGACATTTGTATATCCGTATGATTTGGATGGCTTGGGAGCGATAGATATGTATTGAAATCGCATGCACGAGAGACCTGTATATTATTGGCAAAATATAGAAAGTGAACATGCAATCGAGCTATAAACTTCAGACCCGTGTGAACCATGCGGTTACTGCTGCCCACATGTGCCAGCCAACAAGTGAAATGAGCAGATCAGTTAAGGTCAAGGTCGTACTTTTTTTTTTTTTTTTTTTTTGTGTTTGTTCACATGTTTACACCTCTTCGGTATACTCACATGTGTAAATATACACAGTATATTGATCTTTGAAAATTACTACTTCTTTTCATTCAGGACACCATAACACCGAGTATCTTTGCGCCAGTGGGTCATGCTTCAACAGTTTGAGAGCTCAATTACTTGAGCATGCTATTACTACAACCTTACCTTGTACACCGCAGGGTAAATTAATTAAGCAGCCCGTTTTTCAAATCAAGGAATGTATCCAGAACGTACCTGTAGGTTACAAATGAGACAAAACCTTGGGTAGTCTGATATTTATTTGTAAATCATTCTGTTGCCCGAGGAGGCTGTTATTTTGTGGTATTACTTACGTGAATATTATCTAGCTTCTCTGCATTTACCTTCAATTTGACGTGTGTGTTTCACTTGTGTTTCTTATAGGAGAAAAGTATGACTTTGAAAGCACATTACTTTCGAAAGTTGATACTATTTCATTTTAAGCCATTTCAATTTTCAAGATTGATTATTGGATTGTTCGGGCTTCCAACAACTTGCTTTGCAGTTAAGAATGAAGGTGTAAACGTTGGTGGAAAGGTGAAAAATGGATTTTTTTTCTGCGTAATTCCAGTGCAGCTTTGCTTAAGCCTCCAGGGCTGGAAATTTCGTTCCATTTCTAAATTTACTTTCCGCGATTTACTACCCCCACTTTTAATATTTTGTTTTCGTTAAGCTTTGCTTTGCGATTCCTCGACTATGAAACCACCATTTAGGTATATCTCCTCTGCTCATCTCTCCGTCCTTTTAGTATATCCCCTGCCGCCATCTCATCTTTCCCACTTGTATGCCAATTATTTGATTTAGCAATATTTCTCACAGTTGTCTCTTTTTAAGATCACTGTCACTATATCAAATTTTTATTTTCAGTCAAAACTGCTGATTTATAATGCATTCAAAAAGAAATCACTAGCCCCGACGGGTAGCCCATGTCGCCACGCACATGACAGCATTTTTTTCTATTTGCTTTTTGCACGGCATCGCCATGTGCCTCTAACACGCCTCGTTTTAACTCAAGATTCACAGCAGCGATTCAAAATGGTTTCTTTGTCCCTGCGAAATAACATGTGTGATCGAGTACAACCGTTAAGATTTCCAAGTTTCGTTGAACACGTGCTCATTATTTGTCAGCCTGCTCCCACCTTAGCTTTAGCGCCATGGTAGTCCATGCAGTGGGTGAATAGGACTCAGCTCTTCCTGTCAAAGTCTTCCTTTTTCCATTGTCTCCGCAGCGGAAATTCGGAGCTCGCCTGAATGATTTTCCCGCTAAATTAAAAGTCATGTAAAAAAGTTTTGCTGTTTTCATTTATTGCATTAATTTCGAGATTGGTGTACTTTTTAACTTGTGCCCTGACGTCTTTATG
The DNA here is from genome assembly GCA_964020975.1 of Hermodice carunculata. Lineage (NCBI taxonomy): Eukaryota > Metazoa > Annelida > Polychaeta > Eunicida > Amphinomidae > Hermodice > Hermodice carunculata. The sequence continues at coordinate 54,239,693 of OZ026615.1, read as the reverse complement.
CAAATTCAATTCCAAATATCTGAAAAATTATTAAGTTATCACATTTCTAAATTTCCTATATCGAGAAACACATCCCCTTTAAACACCTATACCATTCCAAGTTTGTTTTAGTGTTGGTCTACTTTTTAAGTCCGTTTAGAATCTTTGTACTTATACCTACATCATGTCTACATATGTCTTAAAAGTGGATTTTTGTTCTTCCTTGGTTAAAGTGAAACGCAGGCATAGATTTTACATCAGTAGACAGGTAAAATATGACAATATCTTGGCTATGTATTTTGGGATTGGGAGCACCAGGGAATGCTTATTGGTTTTATCGCTGTGTGATGGGAGATAGTGGAGTTACATACTGCTATCTCTTTGTACTTCATGTAGCCAACGTGACGGCATCACGACTAGTTTACATTTTAACTGCAGATCGCGGTTGATGAATGTAATATAAGCCATGATTGACGTACTGAATTCCAACTAGCATACATGGGTGAAACACATTACTGTCAATTGACCTTTCTGGTCTGACATCAACTAAATTAAAACCGACGTTTAGGCACAATTGCTCAGCCGGTTCAGCAATCACTGTCATTATCCTTTGGTATCTGTTATAGATTTGACGATTTGCTTCTCCATCTCACCAATTAGACACATAGTTTGTATCATTTACAACCTCTCTTGAATATTTCCGAGCAAAGGGTCAAGTAGTGTCGCCTCATCCCCAACACCAATTATCTTTCTCTTGTCGGTGGTCTTGTAATCTACATTCTTATGAGCTCACTCTCAGCTGTTTTGCTGGGGGGTCAACCTTTGGAGACAATACAGACCTCGCAATGGGAGCCTGGAGACACACGGCCTGACACTGTACGCATGTCACTCAACTCTATGTTTTGACACTCACTTCATAGAAACTATCTCCCCGCCAAACCAGACAAATTGACGTTAAAACCTCGCCCATACATTTGGGCCCTGGGAATCGTAGACAGCCCTTTATTTCAGATCAAATATTATGCAATTTTACTTGACAACCAGACAGTTGAAGTCAATTGTATTGTTCCTCTCGTAGGCAACAGGGAATAAACTGTGAAGTAAATATCATGTTTTCGTCGACATGCTTTTGCCTAAAGGTATGAAAAGCACGGAGCAAGAATCTTAGTGCAACGAACACACATTTAGCGGCTATCAAATAGTACTGTGCCGGGGGTAGTGGGGCATCAAATTGCAATAAAGGTGTGCCTAAAACAACAACAAACCCAGCGCCTAACAGGATAATTACAGAGAGCAGTCCAAGTGAACGATTTGAGAACAACTGGTTGTGATGCCCTTGAACTTTGTTATCTAATATTTGATTTATGTACGCGGATATACATTTATAACGTACTTTTCAATATGGATTATGTATTACAACTTTAAAGATAAGCAACTAAACTTCTGTACTAACTTATGATACACTACAATAATAAAATTTACAAGTTGTGGAAGTTGTTTCCAGTCATATTTATGCCACGTAGAAGTGGGGACTGAAGACAAAGGAACTTAGCAGACATATTACATCATATGTGGTTGTTCATCTTTTTCCCCTTAACCAGGCCAAAACCGACTAGTGGCTAAATGTCGTCTGCTTCAATGTATGTGACTTATTTATTCAGTTATAAACAGCAATTTGTTTGCGAATTGTAGATGAGACCTATCAACATAATATGCTCCAGTTCAACAACTTTCCTTGGCATGGGTAATTTATTCAATAATGAACAGCAATTTGATTGCGAATTGTAGATGAGACCTATCAACATAATATGCTCCAGTTCAACAACTTTCCTTGGCATGGGTTGGGCGGCAAGCAAACCCATACCAAGTAAAGCTCTTATACCGGTCACTTAATTTAAGTATCAGTATCTTAATCCTTCGATTCCGGCACCTTTTAGGTGCATCAGCTTAATGGACACGTCGATACTGTGTTTTATTCTACATCAAACTGATCTTACAGCGTAATAATAAGGAAAATGTTTTGATGAGTCTTTTTTCCCCGTAGTCTGGACCCCTTCCCATGCGTCTTGGTTCCATTTTTGTCCTTCTCAGACGGACGAAATGCGAAATCGTTAACAGTTTAAGGGCGTTCAGAGCTAATATACCAAGGGAAAAAGGTATGTTTTGCAGGCAAGTTTACAAAGCACTCACATTTTATTGCTCAGTGTCTGTAAAGGCGCTGCGAAAAATTGGACCGTGGAGGTAATCTTACACAAAGCTATCCTTGGATATTCCGTATTCACATTATAACATTTTTTTTGTAATAGCGGATAGCATACTTTCATGATGCTAATTTTTGCTGCCAACTCTTCTCGCATCGTCAAATGAATAAGTCAAATATGTCTAGACAGATAAAATAGTTCTTGTTGTGTGAAGACCATGCAGCTTATCAATCAAGTACGCACAGCAAGCACCATCGAATTGACAAGGAATTCTGTCTATTCTCTGTGCCACTATTGTGATCTTCGTCGGTGACAAAAAGTCCAAAGAAGCTCAACGTGAAAATATGCTGGTTGATGCTTAAAAGCCATTCATAAATCTTATGGCTATTCACAATTGTCCGAGGTGCAACATAGATTTATAATGGTTCACCATGTGGCCAGAGGCTTCAACATACATTACAGTTATTTTGGTGTGATATATGAGTTAGTACACTCTTATCTTCGTCTTTGTATCTTGTATATTCCATTCTAACTATCAAAAATCTTGAAGGAAATATCACCAGTGTGTAAGTGAGCAAGATTGATTGAAAACTAACTTTATTGCTTATCTTTTCATCAACCTTATAAACAATAGATAGCTTCCGTGGTCAATCTGCCTTCGACATAAGTCAATCAACTTCACGAACTGAGGGACAGTTATTTTGTTGTAACTATCACTGTGCTAGTACACCTAACACGTTATTATTTGTAGTTTATGATTCAAAACGGTGGTAATAATATATAGGTTGGTATATCAACTTCAAAGGCCCACTCACAGCTACCGATTATAGGTGGAGCAATGGGTTGTTGTGGGAGCCGTTTGGAAGCCTATATTTGCACTTTTAAAGATAATTTGGATCTACCCTACTTTTTACAAACAGAAGCTCCTTGCCTACGTTAACTGCGTTTCACATACAGCAGGCTGTGGAATGGATACCTTGCCATCTTAACCCTTTCAGTGCAAAGTTTTGAATGAGTTAAAGGTTTCCCTTGTCGCACATTGGATACTTGAACTGCTCATATCTCATATCTTCTTTGTAACTGTGTGCATGCTGGTAGTTAAATGGCAAGCCGGTTTTCCAGGAATATAAAACCAGGTGTCGTTTTGTCGATTCGAACACACAAGCCTTGGTCGAAATTGACATTGAAAGAGTTAAAATATTATACACATCCCTTCTGTCACAATGTCGTATTTTGGATAGCTATGTGTCTGCTGTTTGTCAACATGTTAACCTGTGAGAAAGAATTGATCATAATTCTAATTCAAAAAGAATAGTTTATATAAAATTATCCAGGATTATCGTACACACGAATTTCCTTTTGTCCGAATAAAACGTCATTATAGACTTTAGTATAATTTTACGTTTCTAGAAGTGATGCACAGAGTTTTGTGAAAATATACAAATATTATAAATGAACTGATTGCTCTAGATCTGTCTTAACGGCATAAATTTCACTCGATAACATGGACGCGCTCATCAGAAACGCAGCATATGCAGGCCTGATGTCTAAGCGAAGAGCATGGAGATGACGCATAAATCATTTTCTAGTGGTGCGGAATAATGAAACGATCCCTTACACCAAGTCGACTGAGAGCAATTATCGAAGAAGCCAGAATAAAGATATAAAATGTATTTGATAGGCCATTGAAAGAAATCTTGCACCTGCTGTAACTCGATTCCGTTGGGTAAAATGTTGTTGTGGAGAATGAATGCTTCCTGGATTTATGCCATAAACAGATGATCCCCCCCTACTCTCGGCACCATAAGTCAGTGCTACAATCATCATTATTCACTACGTGATTGCAATCTTACTGGGTGTTCTAGAAGCTTATGCCATTCCAATATTGTCTATATGGTGGTTATGTCTGTACATACAAAAGAGTTTCAGCTGACTCGTATTATTTTTTAGTCTGGCAGTTATTGTCTGCATGCAGGAATGTTTACAAAAATGCTGGGGTCTTCTGTCAAAGCCACTTTCTTACTGTCAAAAGAATAATGGTAATCCTATTCTTGCTAAATAGGTTACGACAACGCAAATGTCATAGATGTGTTCAACAGAGCAAAGCCAGCAAGAAAAACTATACAATTGATTTTGTTAGAACTGGAGCATATAAAAAGAGACTAAATTATACAAAAATGAAAATAAGGACTGACTACAAAATACATATCAAGGTAAGATATTTTCAGGTAAATAAAATTTTACTGATCTGAATTCTGTAAATTCCATTTTAGTGAGTGCATTCGGATTTCTGAAGTATTTGATTTATTGTATAAAATTCCACTGTCCCCTTAATGACACGGAGACTGTTTTGCACTTGTGAACGATAAAAAGTGGCACTATGCCTATATATATATATATATATATATATATATATATATATATATATATATATATATATATATATATATATATATATGTATATGTATATCAATTTACTTTAAGTCAAGTGATCAAAGCGGCACTAAATGACAGTCATAATTAATTTGTTGTCAAAACTTTCAAGCTTCTTTCAATTTCAAAATATTCCTTTACACCTCATTGTGTTAGTCGACATAAAATGTTTTCTTTCCCATCTTTAAATGAATCTTAGAAACACGAGGATAGGGACGAACAGAGCTTCTTTATACCATGCTATGAATGGATTATTGTTCCTCAGCATACCTAGCTCATATTTAGCTCCTAAACAAAATGGTAGAATACAGACGTTACCAAGCGCTCACGTATAATCAACTGCACTTTACCTTAGCACTTAGCCAATTTAAACAAAAAAGCTGTTACTGACAAAAAACGGGTCATTTTCTTCAGTTGTTACCTCTATGTGACCGGTTAAGTGTTTTAAGTTAAAACCCGAACTGTTACAATTACAGGGCGTATAACTCGCTATCAAATATCAAAGTGTGGGTCACTGGGCAACCTAAAATATAGACAGTCATTGACAATTATCCTACTTAAAAAAAACTGCTAACGCAATGCGTCAATTTTTTAACTGGCTTTCCTTTTGCTACATCTACGCCATCTTGTGTTTCAGGCGGCATGCTTGAATTCCCCTTGGTGCTGTTGTCTTTGTCTGAAAACAGTTCACTTCAATCCCCTGTCCAAAAGGGATAAAGTTATTGTCTCCTAACAGTACAAGCAACGGATGATGCATTCTGAATACAAAAATTTATGTGCAGACAAAAAGCATCATTGCTGAGTACATTCTGACCCCCCATATATATATATTTATCTCATGTTTGGGTCGATTTCAGTACCATAACAGACTTTGATATATGCCATATCGGCTAGGCCTTGGCAAAACACAGGAAGGGTGCTGTATGCACAATGTTATAGAACTCTTACGGGAGTACCTATAACCGGAAGAGTTCTATAACTAGACCGGGGATGATGTAGGCCTAGTTCAAAACGCAGCGTCTGCTAGGCCTACGTTGTCTTCAAGTCGCTAGATAAATTTACCATGGTGTTATTTGAACTTAACCGACACAAACATGAGATAAATAAATTATAGTATAATTTGTTGGCGATATGAAGTATATGGACTCGCACAGGATACAATATAGCAGAACTCGTTCGCTTCGCTCACTCGTTCTGCTATATGGCATCCAGTGCTCGTCCATATATTTCATATCGCCAACAAAGTATACTATAATCTATACATACATATATATATATATATATATATATATATATATATATATATATATATATATATATATATATATATATATATCTCCTTTCTGTCTGTTTGTTAAATCCCTCTGCAATTCAAACTTTCAAATTGGTCACCCTACAACAATATATTTGAGTCTCACACAGTGGACGCTGGCTAATGTGGCTTATTTTTTCTCAGATATTTAAAGATCTTGAAATGGTTTCGTATTTCAACAGCACAGATTGCATTTCTTTGCAGTAGGAATTATAAATTATTTGATAACTCATCCGATGAAGTAGACAACAAAACCATTGGGAAAGCCATGTTTACCGGCCTGTCGTCGCTGAAACTATTTGACATCATTAGTAAAATAAATTCAGTTTTGGCATACCTAACAAGAAGGAATAAATATATATTGCTCATGTCTTATTAGATCTATTAAGTAGGGGGTTTTTTTACAGTCAATGGGATCGGGGTAACTAGTTCTGTCCAGATGAAGCTGAGGAGGGAGGTCTTGGTGTAACCCGATGACCATAAATTGGCCAAGGCACACTTTCACTGATACTAGTATCTTCAAATACCCCTGGTGTGCGTACAATCTGACATTGATTTGAAATAAGTGTCAATTATGGACTTCACGGTACACAATTATTGTCATCACTTAGATATATTTGCTTCGAAAACATACAGATTACTAAGTTACAACTATTTCCGGTCAATCGGACGGTCCGTTGGACATTTGCTACAACAGGAACGAGGCTCTTCAAGAAGCTCATGGACTTGATCGTCTAAAACAAGATGACAAGATTGACACATTTGTACAACCAGAGTTTGCAGTTTTTAAGTTTAGACTACGTGAACATGTATGTATTTGTTGTTTCTATCTCTCACTCTTTTACGCCGCGATATATGGACTTGCACGTCTTCCTTTCTGTACGGTAAGTGTACACACGGCAAAGTTGATAGTTATGTCAGTGAGGCGTTTCAGCTATGCTGTAGCTCCATGGTGGTAGTCCATTTGAAACTGCAATTGTGAATACGCCATCATTTCATCCTATAATTCTGAGGTAAACATTCACTTTGGTGTCACCTGAAAAACTTGTTACTTAACAAATGATAACCAAACTGTACTGGTCCTGGTATATCTTATAAATGCCTGGACACAAAGGCGTGATCGCCAAACTAAAATGGTTTGGCCAATATAGACGCCGTAACGCCATTCATTTGCTGAAAACCACTTCAAACTTGAGGTGACATCTTTGGGTAATAACGGTCAGTGATGCGTCAAATTGGCTGAAATCCCTCTTCCGCCTGTCAAAAGAGCTACAATCCGCCAGGATTAACCCCTTTGTGTCCAACCCTTGATTGAATTGACACTTTTCCGTACCATGGGTTAAGAAAAGGGCATGTTGGAAAACGACATCCATCCCATAGACCAAGGAAAGCTTTTGACCTTGAGCCAAGGTCTCTACAGTTTCCATTCATTTCTTTCTCAATTAACAAGACATTGACGTAGACGACATTCAACATCTCAACGTTTTTGGATGATTTGAGGGGGAAGGGGTTAAGAGTGGGTGTGCACCAGATTGACGAGGCGAAAATGCACAGTATTAACGCTATCACCATTTGACTTCTCAACTCAAAAGAACTCGAGGGCACTTTGTTTGAGATAAAGTCACTGTGACATTGCTGCGATGAACCCCAAGTCAAAGAGATAAAACGGAGCAAAAGTGGCTGAAAGATGGACCTTTAGAAACATTTGTGTCATAGAGCTGTATAAGTTGCTTTGCTTTTCTTGATGCAAAAGTAGCCCCCCCCCCAAAAAAAAAAACTGTCATCAAACTGCAACAGGGAAAACAAAAACTGGTCTCTTGCAATTTTAGTTGTGAAGTACTCAGTAATTCTGCATGAGAACTAATTCTTTTAAATCACAGTCCTCTGTGAAAATGAGAATTATATGCAAATAGTTTCAATGGAACTTTGAGAAGAAAACATAGTTTTTTATTACATGTAAAACAACACAGTTCAACATGCATTTTGCACTGAGTGTCTTGCAAGCATTGCTCGTGAAAGCACTACCAACAGTGTACTGGCCAGCCAGGTGTGCAGGCGTTTTGCACACCCAGATTTCCAAATCCTTTTTAAAACTACGATTACCGAACATGGCCTTAAGGATGATGGATCATCCGTTGTGAGGAGGTGCAAAAAGGCTGGTGACGTTCCCAGAACGAATACAGGGTATATTATATACAATATCTAAATCCCTGTATGACTATCGTATCACTGATGCAGTTAAACGAATGAAGCATACAATAATCAAAGTGCAAGGGACAGTGCACTTTAATTGTGTACCAAATATGTCACAACCATCAGGCCTTCAACTGGGAAAATGACTCTCCTTATCAGATTAATTAGCATAAGAATATACAAGGGAATAGAACAAAGATGTTATCTACACTCTAGTTGGCCTTTCAAGTACTTGGGATAAGATCAACACAATATTTAAGTATCTTAAACCATCATGAGGTGACTCCAGTAAATTAGAATTTTGGATTTGTTTTTAGCAAGAATTTAAATTATACAGTTCTTGTTAATTCTAGACAGACACGCACAATGAGTTAATTTTCTGGTTTTGTGATGGGACTGAGGGTCTCAAGATAGAGGTAAAAGACGTTGCGTGTTAACATTTGCACATCGGGTATCCGGGCATAATTCAACATCTTTATTTGGATTAATCTGACCTTTCTTCAACTTCCTTACTTGAGGGGTTTTGTCGACACTACTATTGGACTTGCCATTGACGTTGTGCACAACATCTTACTGGGCTTACTCTGATATCTATCAAAATTTTTACCAGCCTTACCATGGGCTTTTACAAACGTCTCTACTTTGCTTACTGTGAAATTTTATCAGTATCTTTACTGACCAGACTCTAGCCTTTTCTCAACATCTATACTTCGCTTACTTTGGTGTCTGTCAACATTTTTATTGGGTTACTCTGGGCTTTTACACACATTTCATTTTACGTTATTACGTACAATATATTTTTGTAAGTTTTTTTTCTAAGTATCTTTACTTGGCGAGCGTAATGCTTTTGTCTACACCATAATCTTCTCTTATTCTGGACATTTATCGATGTCTACCTTCCTTTTTTATGGCAAGCTCTTTATATCCTATTTGGCGATTGGCGATATCGCTAAGTAAGTGGAGCGTTGCATGCTGAGTAATTGTAGTGAGTCCGTGTAGTGAATGGCGTGAAGAAGCGAGCATTTGGACCTGAAGGCCCGACTATTAAATTCGATGACAAGATTAATAGTCAGCATACATTGTTTTTGCAGCATGATAATAAACCCAGTGACAATGCCAGACAAGATGATCAATTCTCAACAGAAAAATTGGGGAGGATGAAGCCATAGCACTTCCCTCCAAATGGGCAATATTGGACAAAATAGGACAGGAAGCGGAAATTCGTTTAGCGATATCACTACATATGTTATCAAACGATTTCGCCAAATGATTTAGCAATATCGCTAAATCATACACATTCAGGGACATAACTAAATGGTTTGGTGAAATCTCTAAATAATTTAGCAATATCGCCAAATGATAAAGAGATATCGCGAAATCATTTAGCGATGTCGCTAAATGATTAAGATATGTTGCCAAATAGTTAGCGATATCACTAAATATTTAACGATAATGAATAACTAAATGATTCGATATAGCCAAATGACATAGCGATATCGCTTCATGATTTGGTGAAATCGCCAAATAGGATTAGATGTCAAAACGGCTTGCCACACTTATTGTAGAAGTTTACTCTGGACTTTTATCCATGGTGTTACTGTGGTAGCCTGGTTTTTTCTAGACATATTTACTTGGGTTATTTCAATATTGTTACCTGTCTTTCTCAGGATATATATCAACAGCTTTACCTGCCTTGCTCTGAATGTTTTGTGACATCCTTACTTTGCTTATCGTGGGTTATTATCAACATCTTAACATTTATCAACAGCGTTGCTAGACTTGCGCTTGGCTTTGGTACCTGCAGCACCTTTAGTTGGCTTACTCTCAGCTTTTGTAAATATCTCTACGTAGCTTACACCGGGCCTTTCATTGACAACTTTGGGTTACTCAGGGATTTTGAAATATATTTGCCTGGTTTACTCTGGGCTTTCATTATTATATTTGTTTGGCATTCACTGGCCTTGTACTAACACACACGAATGTTCAATTAGTTACGTTATATTATGACCATTTGAGAGCTATTTGATCTTCTGCTGCCCAAGCAAACTGCTCATTGCCAATTGATGTTGCATCCCGGAATCGACACACTGTTTTACAATATCCATGTTCCATTTCATTTTTACCCTTTAAATGAACTGATTACAGCTGTCTGACATCTATGCAAGACTAACAATCTGTGACATAAAGCCAAATGTATTGCATTCAAACTGCGCTGCCACAGATATGAAAGATGCCTGACTCAAACTAGTTGCAATTTATGTCTGTTTGTCGCTGTTTTTAGCAACATGTGAGGTCAACGTGTCACAAAATGCTGAACATAGCTGTCCACCAAAGAAGCGATGTGCAAATTAATATGGTAAGTTTCGTTTCATGTTACATGTAATCTTTTACCTTGAACAGCTACTTACTTAGAATGAAAGGATGCCATTGACCAAACTTTTATTGCATTTGAGATTTCAAACCAGTGTCTTATATATTTTTTGATGCCTAACAAATAGTTTTGCTTTGTAGCTTTGGTATTTGGATGTACAAATATAGATTTCCGTAGCGTTGAACAGCTGCTTTTTCTGTCTAAGACCCATTCATTTACACCAACCAACCTGACGTTGCCTCAAGTCTTGACAGTGTTGTCCCCCTTTACCGAGACTTAAAGTCATTATAAGCTTAGCGACGTGATTGGCAGGTATGATGTCACATACTTATAACAATTATATCATTGCCGTTCTTTCATGGAACAGTACCGCTTGGTGACCGACACTTGGAAAAAGTGTCCACTATCCAATACTATCTCAGTGAGCCTCATTTACTTTCAAGAAAGCAAGGAAGTCCATTGCGTCTGGATACTATGGTCACAATGTGCAGTCGTAGACGTCTCTTTTACCTGTGTTTGTGCAGCTTAGGATGGGGGCCCTATCTTGATTTTAGAACCATTCACGCCTTTTTAAATAGAACAGCGGTGTCGGCATTACTCAACTATACTGTGCCCACCCAAAACATCAAGCAAACCTGTTGCAACGTCCAACTTTCCTCTATCAAAACATTAGATATTTCATAATTTTGCATGGGAATAACACTTATTCCGTCGATTTTATAGCATGGACGGTATTTAAAACAATCGATGTACTGGCAATAAACAATGTCAAAAGTCTTGTCTTCAAAACAGGGTTCTATGACCAGGTCTATGGTCATTTGAATGGAATATGTATGAACTGCCGTGGAGTGGTAGCCATGAATGATGGTTGTTTTTTTGATATGCAATGTGGTTGTCCCACAAAAATAATTGTCATACTTCTAACTCTTGTTAAAATGTGTACAAGAAAGAACCCAGTAAATACAGAACAATTTTGTTTTGTTTTGCAGATAGTGCATATGTTGCAGACACTAAGTAAGTTCGCTGGTTACCCAAAACATGTGCAGAGAAACATCTGTAAGCGGGCATGGCATGCAAGGTAAGACACCAGCACTCTTTGGTGTGGAGTAAATGCACCAATGGTTTAAGGTAGCATAAGTACAAATACACCTTCATCAGTTACTTTAGAATTTTAATCACAGAAAAAATCTTGAAAACTCAAGATTCATTTTACAGAGCCACTGGTTTAGTACATACAAAGAGAGAATTGTTTTCTTTATTTTGTAATGCAGTTTCTCTATTATAACATGATTTGGGGCGATGGTCGTGCAACAATTTCTGGTAGAAGTTTCACCATTTAAACTATTTTGCATATATGGAATCAAGATACATACGAAATTTCGTTTATAAAGGCCCACCCGGCTTGCATCATGAAAGAGAGGGCCATGTTCCTAAGACTTCGACGCATGGTGTCTTGTTTAGATTTCCATCCGAACTTGGACACAACAATTTGCATGTAATATTAGTTCAGCTGAACTTTTAAGCGTCTCAGTCGTCTATAGCCCGTCCGTCTACAATTCATATTTTCGATTTCTTCTCCAAAACCGCCACCCAGATTCACTTCAAACTGGTGCCAATCTACCTAATTTGTTTCTTCCAAGTTTGGTCATGCTCTGGTGATTTTGGGGTTTTTTAAATTCCTTTTTTGGCAGAATATAACCCTTCCCCGAAACCACCTGGCCGATTGCTTCCAATTACATCAGAACACTTCTGCGCCTCCACACCTTAAATTGTTCAGCATGTGTCGCTGTAATATTTTTCAATTTTTTGCATACGAACTTTTGTGTTTTTCGCTAATTTCGACATCTTCTCCAAAAATATCACCCAGGATGTTCTCGAATTTGGTGGAAATAAAGCTTGCGGAGGGTTAAACAAACTTGTTTACTTGGTAATACTATGGATCCCTGATTTTAATGCAGTTTTCAATTCGTGTACATGTCGGTGAATGCGTGCATTGATTACTATGCAAGTCAGGGGATTATGTCATAGTTTCGACTTCTCCAAAACCGTCGAACAGATTCACTTCAAACCGGATGGATGTGTGTCTTGGGTGATGATCCTATAATTTTTGGACTTTTTTAAAATGATTTTCTTTTTTTTTTTTTTGCAAAATCTTAAAAAACACTCCCTGTCCAAAACCGCCTAGCCAATTGCTTCGAAATTACATAGGGTCACTTCTGTGTTCTCGCTGTTTTCGACTCTTTCTCAAAAAGCCTTACTCAAATTGTCTTGAAACTTGACGACAATATAGCTTGTTTTGGAGAAGAAACCGAAAATGTGAAACAAACTTGTTCACGAAGTTGTAATACTACGGAGCACTGATTGTAAACAAATTTTTAATTCGGGTACCTGTAGGCTAATGCACGCATTCCTATTTCAATGGGGTCTGCAATGGAAATTCACAGTTTGTGCATGTAAGGTCAGCTTAGTACAGGACGGCCAAAGTCCTCTTGTTTGAAAGTAGTTTTTCGGAAATTCTATCAATGTATCAGCTGTTGTAGATATCTTGCATTCATAAATTGATCATAAAAATATGTTTTAGTTGCCTAAATGAACTCTCGTACCGAGTGGTCTGTCTGAAATTATTCTGGGGCATCACTACAGTAACCGCTTTTTCGCAGATGACTGAAAACAGGCTGTGTATCATTTTGCTTAAAGACGTCACTTGGCCTTGATATTATAATATCACTATATTAGGTTTGCAAATATATTGGAAGGGGGGGAGGCATCTGACAGCATGATATTCTACATATCATTGCACAGCAGCGCTTAAACTTTAGTCAGACCGCAAAATTAAGGCTTTCGGAAAAATGTGTCTTTGCAAGTCAGTTACTTAAATATAAGTGATAAAAGTTAAAACCAGACAAACTCAAGAAGCAATTAAAATTATTTTGCACTTTAATTATATAATCAGCACCTTCCTTTTTGCAGATTCGGTTTATACCCCTCGGCCCATATAGGCCGAAAGGATATTATCGTCACCTACGCGTCCGTCCATCTGTCCGCCCGCCCATGCCTTGTTACCGCCATATCTCCCAAAATACTCACTTTACTTAAACCAAATTTTTGTCATAGGGGACCATTGAAGTGCTTCATGTGCCTGTTGAAATGTAGGTCACAAGGTCACTAGGTCACAGTACGACAATTGAAGAAAAAACGGCGTGAATACAATAAAAGAAAAATAAAAAAATAATGTAGCTTCATCAATTATTTGTGACAGTTTTCGGTCCTAATGATGCCTCAGACACCTATCGAAAGCCAGGTAACAATGTTGCATATTTGGGTCACAATGCTGCATTGAAGATATATTGTCATACCATGATATCTCCAAATATTAAATTACTCATTGTACCTGCATCAATTATTTATGACAGTTGGTCCTCAAGATGCCTCAGATACCCAGTGAAAACTAGGTCACTGGGTCGCAAATTTAGGTCACAGTGCTGCATTGAAGAAAAATGGCCTTGCCATGATATCTCTGCTCATTACATTTTAGACCAAAGCTTTGTCATTAAGTCAAACAGAAATAAACTTGACCTACATGTGACATACTTCAAGGTCACAAGTAGGTCAAGGTCACCCATCCGTACTGTTTGCCCATAAGTCTGCCTATTGAATATCAGTGACCTACAGCAACTTCTATTTTCATCCCCTACGCATACTTAAGCTGTACAATCACATGATAATACTAGAGGAGTTTGCAGATTCAAGCAAAGTTCACCATAATTTACCACGTATGTCTCTGGGACACTTCAGATCCTTTTTCACAACGAAGTGGGTCTCACATGCAGGTACATCGTCTTCACTTAAAGTGTCATTTCCCAGTTATCAACTCTGGCCGAGGGGTTTTCGGTCTCTGACCGGCTTCTAGTGTGTTTTGTTTGGAGTTCATGTTTTCAGTGCCCAATTCCTAACATGATTTACATATATGACGATAATAAGTCAACACGGCAAAAGATAGCATTATGTATGGGATGTATTATTGCAGATTCAACAGATCAAGAGTAATAGTACGGCAAGGTAATGAAGCTGAAGTGTACTACTTCATTCTATCAGGCATCGGTAAGTACAGGATATTGTATAAGCTAACAGTGACAAATGAAGAATGTAGCATAGATATATAGACGTTTGGAAGTCTGAGATGAATCTTTCTCAAGACCGAGGATCAACGTGCTTGGATGAATAATATGATGCAGCACAGGCTGAATAGTGATAAGTGAACTAAAAAGGATCTTTGTACAGAATGGAATAAATTTATGTATCATATAAATAGATGAGAAGAGTATTACACACCAGGAGACATTGAACACGTTTTACGAAAATCTTTGGCAGACTGATCTAAAAGATTCATTGTGTACGTCAAATAGTAGCGTTGTCATAAACGTCATCATGTTTTAGCTCGACAACCAGACTTTAATTCTCGTGGCTTTTTGCAGCTGTTTCGAGAGCTATAGACGGTAACGGTCCAGAAGAAAGTCGACGTAGAGATCGGGCAACATTTTTAAGAAAAGGAGACGCCATAGGGGTACGTCTACAGTGTTGCAAAAACTTTTGCATTCTTTGGTTTGTCAATGCACAAAATTTCAAAACGGTTTTGTTTTGAATCACTGCTCTGCACTGCTTTTCAGGTGTATAACATTTTCTCAATTTCCATGGTTTATGGATTCTACAGCTTTGGTATAACATCGGTCCAAATATTTACTTGTTCCAAAACATTTAATCGGTATTTAATCTTAAATCATAATCCGAGGGGATTCACTTCCGAAACTTTCAGCGCTGAACTAAATGGATGGCTTTAGTGAAGAGCATTATTTTGTTGGTGAACTCAGAGGTATCAAAGTGAATCGAAAGTAAATTAGTCCGAAGAAGCCAAGTCTGCTATTCGATGCCGCATGATGTGGCGACATACTTTTTTGGCACGTCTTAGCGGCTTTAAAATATGAAGGTAGCTTCGCATAACGGAATAAGGCGTAGCTACCTTATAAATTACAATGGTAAGCACAGCATCGACCTGGCGAGTACCAAGATAGAAGTGATCACCTGAGGTACCATCATTCCTTCCTGTTAATGCACAGTTTTCTCGAAATTAAATCATCTTTAGTATCGGAGGGAACTTAATGGGAAAAATTGATATAACCCATCGGTTGATTTGAACCGGATGCATTTTGATACATTGAGGCCAATATAAATAGGTGGGATGTTATCAATACTCTTCAGACTTTTACGGAATGGAAACGAACTGATGTTTCTGCTGTTTTAGATTCATAACACAAACAGATATACATTCACCGGACGGGTTTTTTTAGACTCAGATTTTTATCAAGATGCAGTAGGACATTGGACAATCTTCGATGCACACATTTGAATAGAGTTCGGGGGTATTGTTTGCAATGACTTATGCGATTAGGGTTGACATATAGACTATCGCTTTGTCTCATATGTTGTTTGATGTCAATGCAGTATTGTAGAAGTGACATGCGCTATGGGCTTGGCGACATAAGGCAGACGCTACTCAATGTCACCAAGCACTTACATGTGTTCAACTATACCCTCTATCTGTTCTCACTTTTGCAATGGAACTGCAAAGTTCCGTAGGGAAACCCCAAACACGTCTCGAACTCGTCAAATTAAACTGTCAGTTTTATACTGATAGAGACAATCTACATTTGAACAGCAAACATCAAAAAAAAAAAAAAAAA
The DNA here is from genome assembly GCA_964020975.1 of Hermodice carunculata. Lineage (NCBI taxonomy): Eukaryota > Metazoa > Annelida > Polychaeta > Eunicida > Amphinomidae > Hermodice > Hermodice carunculata. Next base: position 54,223,466 of record OZ026615.1, on the reverse strand, counting down.
AAAAAAAAAAAAAGAGAGAGAGAGAGAGAGAGAGAATCGTTAATGGCTGTATAGTGCACATAATGCGTAACTTGATTTCATGTTCAAAGCCAGGGATTCTGTTCCTTCCCTAACTCGTAGCTTATAATTTTCCCTTCAATGTCCTCTTTCATTTATCAAGATTCAGCTCAAATGTAATTCGACAAAAGAGAAAATCAGGTCAATCTTTTAAAGTTACTTGTCATTTACTATACAATATGAAAGCGACAGATATTTGAGCCTGTTTAATTTCCCATTAGAATAATAAACAATGATAAAGGTGGAGATATTTTTTTCGAAGTGTACACTTTACCATCCATCGATGGCAATGTGTCATTCTTGGTTGATTTTCTATCAGATGGTGTCACAAAGGTGTTGAGTGTGAGATTTTTCATAAAACAGTGTTATCTGTCTTTTCTTTTTGACGTTTTACTCGCAGTCTGAAGGGAATTTTGTTTCTGTTAATTTCTCCGACCTCTTCTGTTTCTTGCTTATTTTGTTGAATGCTTTTTCTTGTCAGCTTCGTTGCAGGATAGTTGTTTCAAATTTAAACTAAAACTTTGTTTTGCATGCGTATAACTTTTAATACCAAATTAGACAGTATCATTACCGTATCCAAACGTAGTCCCAATGAAACAAATTCAAGTCAATTCCGACCAATGGCAATGTTCTTTGGTATGTATAGCTGAAACACATAAATTTATAGTTCGTATTTACCCAAAAGAGACCAAAACGTATGTGCAAAGGTCCATAAGGTCCAAAAAGCCATGTCTAGTTTTAACATGACAGAATGCAAAAACAGTTTTGTTTAAAATTATAGGCCTATTTCAGTAAATTGGCCTGAACAGGTGCATTATTCATGTGCATATAGGACCATACATTTTTTAAAAAGGGACCAAAATTTGCAGCACATCATAACGGAATTTGTAAGCGCAGGTTCCTAATTAGTAGAAAATGTCAATAAAATTCAGTAGTTAAAAAGGTACGTCTTGCAACCACCATCTCAACAATGATCATCATCCATATAAATCCACAAAGTGACACTAACACCAACATCAATCCATCCGAAAAGCCCCCTAGGCCTAAAATGACCATCAACAAGAATCCAAACAACATGATTATACAATTCGATGTGTTTTAGGCATGTAGTTTAAGACATGATGTTGTTTTAAAGGACACAAACTAAGAGTATTTCAAAAAGAAAAGTGTTTGAATATGCAAATATAGTAAGTACATTGGTTCAAATGTTAAACATCAGCAAATGTTAAACATAAGCAAGTGACATTAGGCCTCAACCCATAAAGACGTACTCATATATTGCATTACAATAGCCAAAATTTGTACGGATAACAGTCACAGTTCAAGTATGGTTTCCAGAAGTGTTTTAGAAAGGAAATTTAAATGTTCAAGAAAGCATAGAATCCCACAAGTCATCTAATAAGTCATTTATTAAGGTAATAATTTAGAATTTAAAAACATGTAGTATGTCATTGTAAGTCATCTGCATGTCAGCCAAGCATAATGTACATCTTATTCATGGTTCTATAAAGTTCAAAAGGTCAAAATGTAAAACAGTCCTAATTATTGTAAAATTCTACTACCCTTATCAGAGAAAGAATTAGGTTTTATGAAAAGAAAAATAGAGAGAGAGAAGCCATGTTGAAATTCCTGAAGGTAACTGTAAGTATAATTGTTTTCCTGTGACAGTTTTAATTTTTTCATGGATAATCAGACATGGTTCAACTTGTCAAATTGATACCAAACATATAAAAGTTCCATGAAAAGAGAATTTGCATAGTTTTACTTATTTACATAACAACAAATCCCTTTGAAGTTTTGGATTGGCAAACAGCCAAATTTATGAAAATGAACACCGTCAACTGCTGCCATCTGGGGGCCTAAACTTCTCTATTAACTTTACTATTAACCTCATAACCCATTGCCGCTCACATCGCACAAAAAACGTCCGAATGTACAGTTTCGTCTGCATAATTGTATTAACCTACATTTCTCGTCAATTAAAAATGAGAATTGTAGATCAGACTGATGAATATACATGTATTATGTGCCAGGTCAACAGCGTTTTATACAATTTACCTTCAATCGTGGCTTTATTTCAAGATTACAATTTAACTTTCTTCGATACATATGTGTCACTTACAAAGTTGAAACACATTGAATTTGCAATCTCGCAACGAAAAAGTAATACCAAATGAAAGATTTATTTCAATTTCTGTGGAAAAAATAGATTACGGACAAAAATCAGATGTGCCAGCACGCTGCATGACAGGCATTCCATGTGTTAAAAAAGTGAGGTCTGACAGTGTTTATGATGTGGGTAAGCCTTGTATATTTATATACAGGAGACGGAAATATTGGGCAATTTTCCGAGGCAAAGCACCATTATATGCAAGGAACCAATGGAGGTACTTGGCTTGGACAGAGAGGTAATATGATTGGTTGGCTAAAATGCTGTCCTCAATACACAGGTTAACTCATTTGTTATTAAAGATAAATGATACAAGGATGATTATTTTTGTCTATTTAGCGTAAAGTCGAACGAGACAGTATTAAATAAGCATAACATCTGGTCGTGCGT